>NDXB01016696.1:0-14186 GCA_002631895.1 Agapornis roseicollis
GAGGAAGAAAAGAAAGAGATGGATGAGAAGAAAATGCAGGAGCAGCTGCTAAGCTGGTGCTTTTGTAGCTAACTCTTCAGCCAGGCTGATGTAGATCGAATGACTTTACTGCACTAACAACTGACAGAGCAATTTTACAACTCATTTAAGAGCCATCCGTTCAGATTCAGCCGATTTTAGTGTTACCAACTGCGTTCTCCAGCATTTCCGGGACACCCAATGGCATCAGTCAAGGTAACAGCAGCATATAGAAAGGCTACAGAATGCAGCCGGTGCTTCAGGTGTCCTCCATCTGACAGCACTACCCAAGCCCTGAGATGAAACGGTGAGCGTTACACATCCAGGTTTAGATACAGGTTTACCCAAATTCCTTCCAAACATCCTTTGTTCATCACTAATTCTAAGAGGACATCCTCTGTAAAATGCATTGTTCACATCATCTCCTTCCTAGTGCTTTGAACACCTGGAAAACAGACCCCGAATTCCAGCAGCAGAGATACCATGGCCTGAAGAAGCCATTTTCAGCATACACAGAAATGAGCCAGAAGGTGAATTGCTTGTTTCTAAACTAAAACACCTTATGACAAACCCTGGGTTGTAGGAGGCCAAACAACGTTTAAGAGGTTTCTAATCCAAAGTTGCTTTTTCTGTACCATCTTCCCCCAAATAGCACCTCTCCATCTCGTTTTTGTGTTGATTACACTTCATATTCAGCCCATGTGATAATTTCAGGAACTCTCCCCCCATTAATAACATGCAGATTTATGCACTTTCCTACTTTGCATACCTAATTTTCCCCACACAGTTTGCCTGCTTTACTCTAATTCCTCTGCTGTTTACTTTGCCTTGGTGTTCTTGATGCAAAGCTCAAAAGGAAACTCTCACTTGAACATTCATTATTAATTTCTCCTAAGTGTCTCCAATTAATTCTCTGAATAGATTGGTACTTTATGGCATTTGTTATGGCTTGTTTGGAAGCAAACTTCCAATTACCAAAGGAGCCCTGTTTTCCTTGGCTTGGAACAGTTTTCTGCGCAGCAAAGCAGCGTTAAAGAGACAAAGCTCCTTTCAACGGGAAGGAGGCACGGTCCTCACCCAGATCCAGGCGAGGTCCTATTCTTGGAGGGGTTTCTGCTCCCTATCCCGACACCAGGCAGCTCACTGATGGAACCAGCTCCTCACACCACAGCAGCTGAGCAGGAGGAAGGGAGCAGCTGTGCTGCTCTGACCTGGCCTCACAGCCCACAAAGAGAGGTCTAGGCCAGACCAGGAGATCTAAGAGGGGGATTCTCAGGGTCACCACTCACCAACTCCAAGCTTTCAATCACAACAGCATCACCATACAAAGGAGCATCACCCTCACCCCTACTCCCCATGCTCTGCTTGGAAGCATCCCAACCTCAAGTATGAAGGTAAAGCTCCGTTTCACCAAACCCAAAGAACTCAAATCTGGGGTTTGTGGAGCTGGTTTAAAGCTTCTCCTTCCGCTCGGGCTTTTATTTCTGGAGGCCTAGAAAGCTTCACAAGATCCCAGGTCCATGCAGCGCTCTAGAAATGCATTGCTAAGCAACACTCAAGTGGTGCTTAGGCTATAAAGATATTGTGGCCAAGAACACAAACCAGGCATCATTACAATTCTAAGTATGGCTCAGCCACCAGCAGGCAGTATCAGCCCAAAAGGGGACAGCAGGTCAGGTTCCATGTCAGCCAGCTTGCGTTCTCAGGCACAGGGATGTCATCTCTCTGCCTCTCTGAGAGACCCAGCCTTATCTCAAGATGTTTCTGAGCCTGACAATGACTTTCTAAGTGTTCTCAGCTCTTTCTGCTCCTATGAAACACAGACAGGACTCAGATGAGACAGTTTGTGCTCCAGAAGTCAATATACAGTATTTTTCCCTTAGCATTTGGAACTATGTAAGCAGAAGGAAGCAATTTAGAGGCAAAGTCTCATACAGCACTGAGAACTCCAGTTTGTTTCATTGCATCCATTTAACAGACATGACTTACTATGTGTGTACTTTTGCCTGAGCTAAGTAACACACATCTTTGAATTAAGATTAGAGGAATTCAGTTCAGGCAGGGCAAAATAAGCTATTTCACAATAAGAGAGAGGTTGGCATGAAGATTAAGTCCTCATAGCACTCTGGGGAGAAATCATCTCCAAGAAATGCAACCGGTTTTCCTTACATAAAAACTAGGCTACTGATAGAGCAGGGGACAAGCAAACCTGTGGATGAGCAGTACAGACTACAGGTATGGAGAAACTCATTGCATTAGAGCTATTTATCGCTGGCAACCTGAAGCCTCTTCCTAGAGATACCATTACTTGGGCACATGCCCATCATTGCAGTCTCTCCTATTGGAAAACAAGAGGGTAAATGAAATAAGAGTTCTCATTCAGCTGCCTGTGCCAGTCAGCCACTAAGAGCTGCGAGGCTCTCCTCAGCCACCTTCTGTTCTCTGCCCCTTCGATCACACACACAGTGTCGAGCAACGTTTCCCTTCTAAAAGCATCCTTTACCTTGAGAGCTGTGACTGACACCTGCAGAAAGGAAAGGAAACGGAGAAGAAGATGCAAGTGTGGGAAATAACTCATTTAGCAGGAATCCTTTAGAGAAAGGAATGCTGTCAGAGCCAGGAGTCAAACAGTGAATAAGCGTTACCCAATTTAAACATGGAGCGGCTTCAAAACCTGCTTCACAGTAACGTGCAGTTCGAGCACTTAGGAAAATTGCCAAGAGGTGTCAAAACAGGAAGAAGGCTGAAAATAAACCTGCATGTAAATAAAGCCCCCTCAGCTCTGCCAAGCAGCTCAGGCTCACTAACTACAAAGCGATGCCATATACATACACCATACACATCAGATACATGGCCAGACTGGCTTTTCTTTGCCATACTGGAAGGGGCCACCAGCACAGACCATCTTGCTCTGTGCCCCCAAACCCTAAATTCCACCCTCCGTTTTTGTGCTGCTTAGTACCTTTGCACCATAGCATCCTTCAAATACTCAGAGGATAAAACCAGATACGTGTGCTCTGCTTTTTATTTACTCTTAACCTATAGCTCCTCCTCAAAGGGTCTCATTTCTGGTCTCCTCATTGGAAAAGTAGGGGTTGAACAAGAAAGAATCTAAACCTCACTAGGAAAACAGGGCAATTGTTTAACACCTGCACAGGCTATGTAACATCCTCTGTGCACAGGCACGGCATCATTCTACAGCACAGGACAGTAGCAGCCATAGGACAGGCTAAAGAGCATGGAAACACTTTTCCCACCTCAGCCACCACCTTCTTACCAGACAGTTTCTTTCTGTAATGCCATCTTTTGCCACTGAATTGGGAACATTACTCTGGAGGTAGGGTTAGCCAGTGCTTCCACTGTTTGAGATCAGCAGATGAAAGGAGAGCTCTCAGCATCACTCGTGAACTGTAAGCACATGCTACGGGAGAACAACTGCAAAATAGGTTGTCAGCTAAGAAATCCCTACGGGCTCACAGCTGTGCTTAGCAAAGATTCCCAAGGCAAGAGAACAACTGCTTCTTACTTACATATCCCTCATATGCCACATTGGCTCCTTAGCCCATGTGGTGCTAGCAGCACCCAAATGCAGCAGGAAACTAGATGATCTTCATGTCCTTTCCAACCCTAACTGTTCTATGATCCCAGTGGAAGGGCTGGCTTGCTACAGGACTCATTCCATAGGAGACTACTAAGAGTAAAGGAGAAATATTCTGCTAACCTGCACTGAGATAGTCTCTAACCCAAATTCTGGGTATTTTAGTAGGCTGACACAATCCAGAACCCTCTAAGATGTCTTTTCTTATGGCATCTTTAATATAAGTCCCATGAATACCCCTCTAAGCCCTGACACTGATTGTATTATGCCACTGACTATTTAAAGCTGGGTTTCTATTAACATTCAGTCCCTAAACACTGTTGAAGTAAAGCTGCACACACAACACAACCTCCACCCACTGCAAACAAGTTTTACGTCTTCAGAACACCGAGCACAAGATGCATTTTCTTTCATCAGGAAATCAACCAGAAGACGATCTCTTTATATCTTGATTGCTGAGAGCTATTCCCATAAAATAGCCTTGGAAAAATACTTCCAGGCCTACTTATTGATCAGCCTCACAGCACTGCCACAGCTTTGACTTGTCAAAGAGCTGGGAGGCAAGTTCCATGCATTCAGACAGAGCAGAATGGATCAGCTCCAATGTGAGCCCGTCGAGATGACAGGGCAGCGTTTAGGGCTGCGCCTAAGCTCCTGCCTAACTGCACTCAGGCTGAAGGGCTGTCGCCACATCTCCCATGGAGCTCAGTGCACGTGGGTTAACATGGCAAGATTAAAAGTCTATTCCCACACAATAAATGGGATTCCTAAGGCCTGGCAAGTAAAGGTCAGGCAACAACAGGGATGGGAAGAGAACACTAGAACCACAAAGCGAGCAGCAGAGAAGTTATAAGCAAGTCACACCACAGCACAGACCTTCACCAGCTGAAGGCCTGGTTACAGCAGCACTACATTTCCTGTTCCCACCACTAACTGAGCCCAGACCCAGCAGGACACTTGCACATCCATTGCTGGCCAACCTGGTAAACACATTCCACTGGGAATTCCTGTGCTTTCCATAGCTTTTCCAGCCAGGAATTAGCTGGTTTGCCAACATCCTGAGGGCAAGTCGGAAGGTAAGCTACAAGAACTACACTATTCCCAACTTTTATGCCTCTCCTCCAACATCAGGTCCTAAACACCTATAGAAGGTGTTTAGAAGCAGGAAATGGGAATTAGAGTAAATTATCCCCCCAAATAAGTATTAAATCTCTCCCCATGACTCATTACAGACATATGACTGTTAACAAGGAAACAGAAGATCCTTAAATTTGGAATTATTTTATCGTCTATTTTCCAATTTAAAAGTATAGGCATCTGCTTTGAGCTAGGAGCTGATTAACTCAGACAATTCCCTGTCATTCAGAGATCAATACTGGGACACTGGACCATGCCAGTTCTGTCAGTGCCTGCATGGACTGGTGTCTGCAATAAGACACACTGTGTAACTGAGTGTTCTACTGGTCACCCTCACCCACAAGTACCACTGAGTACAGTCCACAGGTTCCTCTCCCTACCAGGTTTCCTGAAGCTCCCATCAGTCAAACCCAAGCACGAGTAGTAGTTCTCATTGGGAATCACACAGGAGAGGTACGGATGGTGTCAGATGCACTGCTTTCACCCCCTGCTGCTGCATGCAGCACTACTTGCTGACAGGTAATGGACATGATCTAAATCACTCTTCCCCCCACCTCTTCAGATACACTCAGTTATCATTGTGCAAGGAAATGAGCCTGCCAGACTGGGAAACCCCAGAATATCTCGATTGAATCAGCTCCGTGGCTTCCATTTAACCTCCTCCCCTCCTCCAAGAGTTAGAACTTGAGCAATGCTCCATCAGGGCCATCCCCACATAAATGCATGCAAATAGAAAGACAGAGGCTGGCCGGTCACAGGGAGCCTCTCTGCTGATTAACACTGACATGCGGTTACAAGCCAACATGCTTACAGCAAGCAGCACCTCTCCTCTATACTTATCCTGGATGCACCTTCTTGCAGTTCAGAACCTTTTGCCTCCCATCTTCTGGTGTTCACAAGCCAGCCTCTGAACCACAGTCTTCCGCAGGCACTCCCTGACATCCTCACTTCTCCTCTTAGGAATTTCTGGGGCACTGACGTATATCCAAACTGTTCCAAGCATTCCTTCCACAAAGGAGTGCCACAGAGTTCCCTGAATAGGCACCAAAGGTTCAAGAGCTACAGGAAGAGTTCTTTTTAACGCAAGAGCTACACATCTGCTTAGCAGAGACCGGAGCAGCCACCTTAGTCCTAGTACTGATACCCACCTGGAAAGGCTCACAGGACATCTACACAAGGTCAAGTAGGCCACATAGCCTGTAGCATTCGCAACTTCTGCAATAGCCCAGGGGCTTGTCAGATGCACAAGATTAATATCTACAGGGATGCCAACAATGCCAGTGGATCAATACAGGTTCTGACAGACCCCTGCATGCTGAATTAAGCAGAGCTGCCAAGTGGGTTGTAAGCACACCGTGTTTAATGATCAGATGAACTTCCGCTCCTAAAGAGATTACTCCTTTCAGCAAGGGTGTTTGTGCTGCAGAAGATGGATAATCCTGCACCATCAGCCTGTGCACACATGGAAAGCCAAGAAGCATTGCTCAGTAATGGGAATTCTATAGACACAGCCAAGCAGCTCAAGCAAACAGGTTTGACCTCCCAAGCTTAATCAACAGTGGGGACTTGCTCAAAGCCTTCAGCAAAGCATAGGCCTCTATCACCTGCACGTGCTGCACTAGCATCACAGCCCCTGATTCCTGTGTGGTTCAGCCATTAGAGAGGATAACAGCATCATCCAGGAAACAGGCTGTGGTTTACAATCCCCTACAGTTCTAGCACCTTTAATCTAACACAGGATACTTTTGTTCCTGCAGTCTGTTACCATCCTATTTGAACCAAAACCCAGCACTTGCCTGAGCTTCTGCAATAGACACAAAGAGCATGGGACTGACAGATAGGAACGCATAGGAACCACACGCAGCTGATAACGCACCTCAAAACCACCACACAATCCTGGTGACAATGGTCCCACTGAAATGCCTGTGATCAGGGCATTTTTGCTTCACGGATTCCAACACTCCAAAGTGCTCCCAAGCACTCCCAGGTTATTTGACATGACAGGGAAGGCAGACTGACTCCACAGAACACACTGCCCAAGAGCAATGCAAGCGTTTTAAGTTTAATGCACAGTTCTAGTGGTTTTCACTAAGAGGCATGGCCTTAGAAAGCAGTAAAACCTCTCAATTCAAACTGCACCCCAAAGCTTACCACCAAACAGAGCTGGCCTAGGAGAAAGCGAAGCATTAGGACAGGTGGAACATTTTCTCCTGCTCTTTCTGCTGCTGTCTGCACCTTAATTTAGTGTCAGTATTGCTTTCTCACTCATCTTCTCCCTTTCCTTAAGTGTGTTTAATCTGCTGTAAAATTGTTTTCATGGCTGCAGTGAATGTTAGTGTAACTGGTTTACAATGTGCTTTATCTGCACTGTGTAAAGGCTTTTGCCTTCTGTATGCTAATCAGTGTCTTCCCTGCTGCCATTCAAGGTGCATGCCCTCACACAGCTCTACTAAGTTACAGCTCACCTCACTGAAGGGCACAAATGCCATTTCCTACACAAGTTAATAAATCACTTTGGATCCAGTCCTACAGAACATAGGTGTTCAGGTGGCTTTGTTCTGACCTGTAGCTGCTGAGCCGTAGGAAAGGAGGGCCTGAACAGAGACGGTCATCAATCACCAGCCTGATAGGCAAAGCGGAGAACTAAACGTGCCCATTCTGTGGAGAGAAAATCATCCCGGGTTAGGACCAGAAGAAAAGCCATCCCCTGAATCCTCCCTAGATTGTCACGTATTAAGAAGACTTCAGTGATGCAAGACTAAGCAAATTAAGGCAAGAAGCTGGAACGCCATTGTCCCAAGATCCCTGAACAAGTCAGCATGGATGCAAGAGTTCAGCTGCCAGTCCCACACCAAGGCCTCATTTCTAAGCTCTTGCCTCAAGGATGACTTGGTCATATATGCAAGTCGACTTGGCAGAGGATGAGGTGGCACACTTCTCATCGTTGTATGCACACAGCCAGGCTGTGAAAACAAGAACTCAAACCCAAGGACTCCAAACTGGAAACACCGGTCGCCAGCCAAATGGACAAGCAGCCAACTTGTCCAGACCTTTACTTCTCTTTGGCAGACCTTTAACACCCTTTAGAGTACACACACTCTCTACGGGGAGTCTTCTCGTTGGAGAAGCAAGCAACTCGTCCACAAGATCACTTCTGAGGTACCAACGGGGCCTCCTGCCACCAGCTAGCTCATCAGGACATCAGCTGTCTGGTTGCACCAGCTCCCCAGGTACCCCTTCCTGGCAATGGGCTCAGCTCTGTAACTCCTCATCTGCCCACATCTACAGCTTCGCGGCCAGGGACCATCACCAAAGGAGCAGCTGAAGGATGAGTTCTTGGGCTCGAACACAAAGTCACCCGCACAGAGAAGGTGGGACAGCTTCAAAAGCAAGCTTATAGGAAAGCCTGAGGTGTTCATCCCCGGAAAAGGCATTGCTTCGTTCTTCAGGTATTTATGCACAGCAACTCCTTTACCAAGGGGTCTTTAGGATCCTGCTCCGTTTTCCACTTGCCAATTCCCCACAACATAGGAGACTGCTCAGAGAAGCCTGTTCCTCAAGCTGTCAATGCAAGGTTACATGATTAACCAAGAAAATCTATAGGAAAAGGAGGAGCAAAGCCTACAGACCCAATCCTCAGTTCATCACACCACTCCTGCTGTCATGCAAAGCAATACTGCCACGGCAGCCACAATACCTTTAGCTCAGGGGCCGGGACAGCTGAAAGGAGGCACTTGTCTCCAGTTTGTTAGCTGGGTAATTGGTCCTGCTGTGCAGGGTCACTGGTAAGAAAGATGACAGCGGGTACAGCCTGTCTGCTTAAACAGCAGGGGCACATCTCCTGGATTTATGAAGCACTGGAGAGGTTAGTGAGCTGTGAAGAGCCGATTCCCCACCACTGCAGTCTGCTGACTAGAAACTTGCTCCTGTGCTTCATCAACTTTGCATTATCTTCCTATGGGGTTTGGAGGGAGGGAAGCTTCGGGGATTTAAGATGCTGCGGGAACCTTCCGAATCAGTCACCCTCGGGCAGCAAAACCTTTGTGAGAACAAGTCAGCTGGAGCTGGCTCTTACGCTGAGCTCTTCGCATGAGACAGACCAAGGCTTGCCATGAGTTATGTTACTTGCTCCTCGGTCTGCCTACAAACAGGTAAGCTGGTTGTACAGCACCGTTTCCAAGGCTCCTCGTTTCCACATTCAGCTGTTTTCTCACCTGGAGGTGGAGAAGGCAAACCTCAGCCTTGATGCAAACTATAGACCCTCATGTGAAGAGAAGGGATTAGCTCAAAAGCGCGCATCCGTATAATAAGCCATTTGTCAGCCTGCGTCCTGCAGGACACAGGCACGCAGGAGGTACAAGATAACCCCAAAGACTGTAGAGTTTGCCTCCTGGTCTTACAAAGCTCCCTTTCCCAGAGCTTAAAACCATCTGAGCAAGCGTTTTACTGACACTTTGCCCCCACAGTTTGTAATGAAGCAGAGGGAACCAAAACCATCCCTTTGAGAAATCAGTGCTCGATGAAGGTCAGAAGACAGAGGTTTTGGTATCGCCGGTAACCTTGAAGGTTTCTTCTTTACTGAGGTAAATCCTGAAACCTCTACAAGGCTTGGAGCAGGAGTTTGGGCTAGAGAACTCCTGAGGTCCCTTCCAGCCCGAATTATCCCACCACAAACCAAATCCGATGAAGCCGGAAGTGAAACCACCACAATCCCAGAAGCATCTGAGTCCAAGATGAATAAAGGAAATGAACTGCAGAGAGCAAGCAACAGTCAGGAGTGGCCAGAAAGTAAATACCTTCACATCAGAGCTGCTGCAGCAACAGCTCTTTGGAGCCCAGCTGTGTTCACAGCGCTCTCTCTTGACCCCTCAAGCAGACGCATCAAATCAGGATGGGAAAATGCTTTTTCCCCATGGCACAGCTTCCTTCTCCCCAACTTGCAGATCCCTTAAAATGCTCCTGCTATTCAGTCTGGACAAGATAAGAGTAGCCAGAAGGCAACCTGTTATCTCTAGCAAGACTGCAGCAAGAGGTTTGCTGCTGTGCTTCACGGAGCAGAATTCATGCTTCACACCAAAGCCTGCTCCAGTGCTCCCTATAGGGAGCATGCTTCAAGCCCCAGGCCCGAGAGTCTCAGCTTCCTCCTCTAAGGCAATATTTAGAGCCCAGAATTCCTTTATGCCCTCAAAGCACAGGGGCTGCAGCTCATCTCCACTGCCAGCTGCGGGCAAGGAGTCAAGGCAGGGAAATGCTTTTAGCACTTGCTGTATCTACACAAAACCAGGGTAACTTCATGGGTTACCAGCAGCACTGCGAACCACAAAGGGGGGTTTGGAGAGACCCCCCCAGCTCTGCCTTCAGTGAAGTACACGGGGTTCTGTGGTAGTGCTACTGAACGATCCCCTTCCTCGCTATAATACATAAAGCCGTATCAATGATGGGATACAAGAAACCACTTCAAACACAAAACCAGCAGTAGAAATAAAGCATGTTTGAGCGTTTCATATCGATATATTAATCTCTGAGGATTTCTGGCTTCCACTGCACCTTAGTTTGCAGTCAGCCTGTAAGGGTGACATCCCAATAAGACAACAATTGTGAGGTGTGCTATAAATACCCCCTCATTTCTCCTTCAGCGTGCACATTATCCATAATGACTGGGCCTTTTGCAAACCTTCAGATTGTGTTTTACAGGCCTTCATTTTGGTGTAATATCCTCATAAACCACAACAGCAGTGCAGCAGAGAGACCTAAATTAAAAATTAATGGGCCCTGCCAGTATTAAGCTGTCTCAGAGCCAGTAAAAGGCAGAAGGACATTCCTCCCTCCAAGTACAAGTCCTCTTGTGCATCACCACCAAGCACACCCTTCCCTGCCCCGGGTTGAACAGCCAGCTCTGCTCCAGCCCCTGTCACTTCAGCTGGGATTGGTGGCACAGGATGGGCAGCAGAAGGGCACTTACAAAGAACCCCATAAGGGAAGAACCCAGTGAAGCAAGCCCCAGTTGGCTACCGTGCATAAGATCCAGAAGCTGAGCTCCCACAACCTTCTTCGTTTCTACCTAACCCTGGCTTCCCCCATCCTGAACAGCTGGCCTCAGTGTTCAGACAGATAATACAGCTTTCTCTTCCCTACCTTTTAAAATGCATTCCAACCTCTTGCAACTCCCACTCCAAAGCCACTCAGCAGCGCAACTCACGACCGCTCCACCATATAGCATATAGCCCGGTTATGCAATGTATAGAAGCCCCTTCAAGCAATGTTCCCACCCTTCACCATGGCATCAATGGGGAAGCGTTCCACCATACACTCTTCATACGTTTGACAGTACGGCCACTTCTTACTCCTGCTGTCAGATTCATCTCACCTCTTGGTCAGCACCGGACCACGCGCATGCAGCCTGAGACTGGAACTCTCTGGAGCTCTTCAAAGGGAAGGAAACTTTATCCTGATCCAGCTGCCCTCAGGCACTTCCACCAGACACAGGGCAGCATGAACTACCTGGAGAAATGCCATAGTCTTCCATGCTGTCTTCATTCTTCCCCTGCTCCCTTGTATCTCATCATGCAGGAGCTGTGGGAGCTCTCATGGGGGGATGTCTGTGAATGAAACCTGTGCTTCCTGACTCGGCAGCTTTGCACCCTCCTTCCTACTTTTCCTTCCCAGGAACCTAAATGGTAACACAGCATTAAACCAGTGGGTGTTCCAGGGAGGAAGTGATGTCCCTTCCTTGCTGGAAGTACCTAATGACTGGTCAGTGAGTAGCTCCCTACCCACAGTCACTAAATGAAGATGGCACCTCAAGAACTCTGAGCCATGCACTCTCTCTAAGCTGTTGCTGTAGTCTTAAGGGAAAAGCTGTCTTTTCACTTTCTTCCCTTTCACTTCAATTAAAATTCATGATTGCAATGAGTATAACTTACCCCACTGGATGCTACACTTCAGCATACAATTCTACCCATACAGAAGAGATGGCATCAAGCAGCCTGTGAAGAGCAAGAAATCTTAGTGGTGACTGTTGTGGTTAGCACGATCTCTGGCACCTCTGGATATGTTTCTCCATGGATTTCCGGGCAGAGCCAGCCCCATCAGGAGTGCTGCTGCAGTCTGGAAGTCCACAAAAGCACAGGTATGAGCTTGTATTGAGAGCATCGCGTGTTCATCCTGCCCAAGCGCTGCTGACCATCTGCCTGCTCCACGTCCAAGCTCCCATTCAGCAGCTGCAGGAACACAAGTTCATTTCATCTAGGACCATCTCTAGGTGTTTCAGACCCATCACCTACACTGCCCCTTAACGCCATGCAACCCAGACAGCACCAGCTCCAGCAAAGGAAAACAGACCAAAACCAGCTTATTGGATCAAAGGGGAAAGATTTGTTGCATACCAATGCAAAACCCTTATGGGGCAGCATTTGTGACAATGGCAAAATACAGCTTCGGGTACCCAGACAAGCGTTTAACCCTTTTAAGGCACCGGAGAAACTACTGAGCATCTTTCAACCGATGTCCTGTGAAGTGTCCCATCTTCAGGACATGAAGCAATCCCTTAAGCCCTCATCCATTAGGAGAACTTTCTGAGCACATCAAGCCTCTAAGGAGTGCTACAGACATTAAAAACTTCCCTTAGGAAGAAAATCCTAACCCTAACCCCCCCCCAGGACCTGCGGCCAGAGGAGCAGAGGCACTGCTCAGCATTGCTAACATGCCTATTACAGCCCAACAGCATGGGAAAAGCAGTCACCAAGGCAACTGCTGGAGAGACCTGCTGGTGTCCAGGGGTAAGCTTCAGAAGCATGTGAACATGACAATTACTCCAAGGCATCCACAGCTTGTGCCCTTTGGGAAACCTGCTGGAGAGCCGGCAGTTTCCATAGGAACACTGTGGAACAGCTCTGAGTGGAGCTTCCTCTCCGCTGTTTCACTTCCGAGGGCAAGCGGAGGCCCAGCAATACGATGAGTTGTAGTTGCCATTTACTACGTGCAGCAGCTGGACCATGAGCAAGGAGGCCAGAGGAGCAAGAGCTTATCTGAGGTTCACCTTAGGGGTAAGTAACAGAGCCCCTCACCTATAGTGACCTACTCTGCTACTATCTGCTTGTTTGGTGACAGCTATCCCCTTTAAAGGCATCATTCCTTGACCAGCTCAGGACGAAATACAGGTCTAGAGAGAGCTCCATGTTCTTAGCGACTGCATTGCACAGAGTTTAGGCTTCAAGCCTATATAAAAGCACTGAACCTGTGGATACAAGTCCATATAAAAGCACAACTGTGTTGGAAGCTCTCCGAGCACTTCCAACTAGATCACCACGAAAGCTTATGGAGCTGTTAGAACGCCACTCGTAGCACCAAGCATTCCTTGAACTCTAGCTATATCCACATGATACATCCCGGAGAGTTAAACACACATCACCTCCATTTGGCAGCTATGGACCAGAAACAGACCCACCTTCAGGTGGCAGAACTAAAAAGCTTGTCCGGCAAAGGCACTCGTTTACCTGAGGACTGTTTCTTTACGTGGTCTGAATAAAAACCAGCCACTTCTGCTGCAGGGACCCATCTGCCCTAGCCATTCACTGCAAAACCCATGCATGAACCTGTGCTTAGATCAGTGTGGGAGGAGTTTGTGCATCCTTTGGGGAGTGAAGACAAGAGACCTGTCACAGCACGAGCCCTTCCCCATGCAGAGCCCTCACGGAGGGTATTACATGAGGCCAAATTGTTCTCACGCAGCTGGTTAGTCTTCACACTCACTTCAAACCTTCTCCTACCCAGAGATCCAGGAGTGTAACGTCCCTTTGGTTCCTCAGCTATAAACAGACATATTCCTGAGTCACCTTTGGCTAGTGTTTTATGATGCTTGGATGAAGATCAGCACAATAAAGCAGCCAGGTTAATTCCTTTTCACACCTCTGCACCACTGCCAATACTGAGCAATGATTCCTCCTCCTCCTCCATAGAACAAGAGAAAGTCACAGGAACGGCTACAAACGAGCTTCAATCTTTTCACCTCCACAGCGTTGGCCATTTCTGTTGTTCTGATCTCAAACAGCAGCATTACTGCCACTGACACTGACTCAAGATGAGATCATCCAATCCGCCTGGAAACAGTTATTCCAGCAGGATCTCCATAACAAGGGCTATCCCTCCGGCATGCAAAGCAGGGAAACCAACCCATCTTGAGCTGCTTTTCACCATCATCCCTGTGAGAATCCTTTGGGAAGTTTAAGGCATAGCTTGTGCTTATTCCTGCATCTGACATGGAACAAACCCTTCAAGGTCCAAGGAGCACATCAGGAAGCTCTGCTGGAAAACTCAAAGCCCTTGTCCTCTCTAGTGACAGAAACACTTCACCAGAGCATACAGACTGGGGGCTGGGATGACTGCCTTCTCCCTGGGATGCTGGGATGACTGCCTTCGCCCTGGGATGCTGGGA
>NDXB01016700.1:0-36064 GCA_002631895.1 Agapornis roseicollis
GCAAGAAGGGGGGGTTGAGTGAGTGAACGAGCTGCATGGTTGGTTGGGTTTAAACCACGACAAATGCACAGATTTCTATGATCATTTTCATAAGCAGAGAAACATGCTAACAAAAACATTTGTCTGAAAAAAGATACTATGTGTTCACAAACAGGGGAAACTTTTGAATAAGTAAAAGGAGTAAAGCATCATGTATTTGATCTGAAGGGTCAGATTCACAGACTACTAACTTCCCTGCTGCTGTTCTGTCTTCTCTGTTGTAAGACAAAACCCCAAATTGCTCTTCCAGTCTCATCAAGATGTTCATTATAACTTACTTTCTTAACTGTTTGTTTATATGTTTAACTTACTGGAGATACCATTTAAGTAGTAGTCTGTAGTTCACTGCTGATCTCTTAGCATTTCCTTCAGGATGAAGCTTGTCTTTGCATTGTGTTATTAAAGACTTCAAGTTCTTAATAAATTTCAGCTACATCAGCTTTCTGAGCTCTAGGTCATCAGGAATTTTAGCACAAGTAAGTACCCAATGCATACTAGGTCGTTTGGAAACAAGGTTAATAATTAGCCTAGTTTGGGAAGCAATGCAAAAAATCTGAGTATTTGTTGTTTGGCCTAACTCAGCTGTTTCTGTGTTTGACTGGCTGCAAGTAGACATATTCCTACCTCTGAGAAGGCTCCTGTGGCTTTCATAGGAGTCAGCATCAGTATAAAGTTCCAGTTGCATGGATCAAATAGGAAGATCAAGGATATAAATAGCAGAAGTGCATCCAGAAAAACAAACAAACAAAACCAAAACTAAAACCAACCCAGTATATCGTGGATATTAAGATAGCAATAAATCTATTAGTTTGTCATATGCAAGACTGGCTTATTCTAACAAAAACACCTCTTTCTGATATATTGTTAACCTGAATTCTCGTTAACATAGAAGATACTATCACAGCTAGTATAACATGTTACCCACCTCAGCATAGAAGCTGTCCTCATTAATTGGGCACCTTTAACACATGGGTATTAGGAACTGATGCAGAGCTTTGTTCACAAAAGTATTGTTGCATTCCAATATATGCACAGCCCAACTAGGTTGCAATTAATAACCGAAAATGTAAAACCAAACTGGATTTCAAATAGAATCCTCAGCTATGAGTAATAAAGTTACACATTAAATTATCTTAGGGATGAAAACTAAGAAGTCAAAACTAATAATTGCCAGCCACAATTTGATGTTTCAGATGAGCCAACTTTGTAGGGATAAAAAAGGAACAGAGAAAGATGAGTTCATGCGTAGTTATAGCAGATATCATCACACAGTAATAAGATAGTGGACAGCCCAGATTGTAACTGTGAAACATAGATAAAGCAAACTTGCAAATAGAAGAAAATGCTATCATCTGTAACACTGACAAACAAAAATCAGAAAAAAAAAGAACAGAAAATGAAAATCAAAATCTAATTCAGTAAAATGTGGAGCACGGATTACACAGTAAACTGGAAACACTCCTAAATTAATAAAAGAGAGCAGTAAATTGGAATGCAGTTGGTTGAAAAGCACATATTAATGCTCTCTTTCCCTCCATTGCTGTTTTCACTGCCTGGAGTGAGCACTCCTCAGAGATTTCGTTTCTCCCTGCCATGGTTGCTCATTTTTTCAGCAGAGATAATGAGATTGAGGCAGAAATAGCCTTCTTTCATTCTTTTATTCCATTTAATTTCTCTCCTCCAATTTGCACCACAACAATGGCAGAGAAAACATCAAGGAAACGACTTGGGAATAGCTCACAGTCAAGAAGGAAGTCATGCTCTGCAGAAGGGTCCTAGATGAGGTCCAAGGTGGGGTCAAGGCACACTTTTCTCCTTGCTCTCCCTCATGAGCTGGGTTTCTCCAACTTCACATAACTCTGTGATCCTGTCTGGAACCCACAAGGAAACAGATAGGCCAACAGAAGAAGGACGAGACAGCCATGAGACTTCTTGGATGTTTGACTATCTTGGTTCATCCAGCAGTGCACCACTCTGGAACAGTGCTGTAGGGAAAGAATAAACCCAGATCTGTGAGTGCTTATTTTCATAATAAACTGCTAGGAATCATCCTAGCCGGGTCCTTACAGTCACTGCTCAAAATGGAGGTGCTCCTCCTTTGCTGTTCCACAGATATCACCTGGTAAACACAGAACAGGAGGAAATGGTAAGGAAGGTGTGTGCCCTGCAGTGTGCTTGTGTAACCAGAAGCCAAAATTAGCAGGGACACCATCTAAGTGTATTTGTTCTGCTTGCAAATAGATACCCCCCTGCTAATTTCAGCTTCTGCTTACAAAAGTGCTCTGCAGTATTTGCTCCCCCTTCCTCCTGTTCTCTACATGGGTTTTTTTTTTTTTCCTTCTCTCAGATGTGATTTCCTTATATTTCCAGCTCTATTTTCTCAGTCTTTTCATCAATATTTCATATGTGAGTGGAACAGTGGGCAGTTACCTTCCTTTTCTTTTCCCTGTTTTCCTCTCTAAAAGTGCTGGTGCTCAGCTCTGGCTGCAGAAGCGCTTGGCTCCTGGGAGCACTCGCTCAGTTTGAGTACTGCCTACATTAAGGAGCCAAAGCCTAACCTGAGGCTGCCAGAGGGGGTTTAAAAAAGGCAATAATGACTAATTGACCTCTTTAATGAGCTTAGGAATTATAAAGTAGATAATTGCAGTGCATATGACATATTTTATCTAGGTTTTCAGAAAATCTCTGATAAGGATCTACATGACAGGCTGTTTCTGAAGATGAACCTAAGAGGGGTTGAGGACATGGCATAGAAATGCATGGAAGAAAATGAATTTTCTGTGCTGAGGCATCTTTGTTCCCCAAAAGGGAAGAGTTAAGTGTGATTAATACCTGGATTCATAGTTTGATTTTAAATAAATTACCTAGTTAGAAAGACCTACTGTAACTCGCTGTATGTGCTGATGGTACTAAATTATGATGCATGCTGAGCACAAAATGTGTGGCAAGAAATATTCATCGTGCCTTAGATCAGCTCAGTAATTGAGCTGACACATGGCAAATTAAATTTATTACTGAGAATTGTGAAATAATACACATTGTTCTTGATATAGAGATGGCAAACAAAAGGTCCCCCTAGAACATTTTGACAAAACAGCCTTTACTAGAAGATAACTGTCCTAGTCAATGTACACAGAGAGAGAAATACTTGAAAAGCTGAACACAGATGGGACTGGATTTGGCATTTGGTTTTCTCTGTATTACAGTTTATTTCTCCTGCCCATTCATTGCTTGTTTTTCCATAACACAAAGCTCTTAAATTGCTCAGATTTTCTGAAGCCTTATCTTCCTACTTTGTGGTTTTATTAGGATGAAAAACAAAGAAGGAAGCAAGATGGACGAAGAAAAGTCCCTCAGTCCTGGAGCTGGAAAAGCAGGGAAAGTGCAATAACTAAACTTTAAAAATGTGCTGGAACAACCACCCTGAAAACACCATTTTTGTTAACATTATATTGGTGGCAGCAAGGTAAAAAGAAATTAATATTGCCATTTCACAGGACATGGGACTAGAACTCAGGTGAAATGGGTGATGTGGGTTTGGTTCTATATCTGGCTTTTCATAATGTGCACACTCTGTTTTGTTGTTTAAAACAGCTTATGGCTAAGATTTGAGGCACACACCTGGATCTTGGGAGATCTGATGGACTAATTACTTCATTAGATCTAATAGCCCAAGGCACTGTCTGTGTGATTTGTTTTAGGATACCAGCCACTTCCCATTAGCCTCCTGTGTGGCTGCTGCGATTCCCAACACCTATTTTCATCTCCTTACAGTTGTGCATCTCTGAATTCACTGGATTAATTTAAGGTGGGTCTACTTTTCTATTTTTACTTCTCGGTTTCCAGCTCAATTTTCAAGGTATGACGGGCAGTTTCCAGCTAACAACTGGCAAAAGAATCTGGTGCTCAGAAGAATGTTGTGCAAGGGCTGGTGGTGCAAGGAAGAGCAGGAAGAAGGACTTCCCAGGCACAAACAGCCACCAGAGAAAAATAGGCATTTGTAGGAGAGACAGAAAAATAGATGACTGAGGCTGCCAACAGTGACAGAGTAGAAACAGAAAGTAAAAGAAGGAAGGGATAAGTTGTGACATCTGGGTAGAAGTCTGGTGCTTACATTCATCACAGTAGAGGGAAAGATGATCAGAGAGGCAAGTCACAAGACAGCAGTCCTCCTGGATG
This sequence comes from Agapornis roseicollis, assembly GCA_002631895.1. Taxonomy (NCBI): domain Eukaryota; kingdom Metazoa; phylum Chordata; class Aves; order Psittaciformes; family Psittacidae; genus Agapornis; species Agapornis roseicollis. Next base: position 4,219 of record NDXB01016700.1, read on the forward strand.
GCCCTGGTGACCACAGGATGCTTGTAGAACTTTATTGACACCTTGATTACACTTATATCACACTTAGCTATATGACTCACTAAAGTTAGCATCAGAGTTCAGTTGCTGGTAGTGGATGCAGACTTATATCTATGGTGGGTGCTCCTCTTGTTTTTTCAACCATCAGAATGGTTTTGGTTTCAGTTTCCAGTGTTATGTTGATGACAGATCTGTGTGATTTGTTTCTTGACTACTCAAAGCCATTTAATCTCTTTGCATGCACTTTGAATGTCAACATTTTGAAATGTCTCTATGAAAATCTGTCATTGTTCTCTTAATTTTTTGCTACATTTCTTTTGCCATCTCAACTCTGCTTCATGAAGGCAAGGCATTGCCTCTTTTTCAGGATCCTATTACACGTTCTATTTACAAATCCATCTCTTTATGATTTGAAAACATCCACAATGCAAATATACACAGAAAGAGAAATGACAAGGCTTTCCTTTGTAGCACATTTTACTTTCCTCTGGATTTCCCCCGGTAAAATTCAGTTGCAAACACAACAGCATTTGATTCAACTCTTAAAATATACCTTGTTAATAATAGGTTTCTAGTTCAATAGTATAGGGCAGATCCATTCCTGCTTTTGCAATTGTCAGTGCAGTTGGGCTTATAATTTCGTTTTGAATTGGACTTCCCATGGACTTGTCAGTTTTAAAATAAGAGCCTATGATTTTGAGTGTCTGGGTTCTCTTGGAATCATGGAACCGTCTCCTCGAGATTCTTGAATAATTTGGTTTCCAGGAATTTTTAATCATAAAACTTTACTTGGAATTTAGAATTTATCTGAAAAAAAATGATAGCTTTTATTGTGAAGAGGAAGAATCTTGTCTATTGTTCTGTCAAAATTCTTAGAATAAAGGATTATAATTTTGTTAAGTGAAAGGAACATGTGGTGATAAGAAATTAATATAGAGACTGGGTAGTTTACTACTGGAAGAAAAATATGCTAAAATGATGAGGTATAGCAAGTTTTAAAGTTGGCTGACAGATCAACTAGGTGTTGGAAATGAATTAATTTTAGCTCTCACATCCAGTTCTATGAAGATACTTTCACAAGGCCATTGGAGAAACTGGTGGTTCTGTAATAAGCACAGGACATTGTTGTGTGATAACATCTTTATATGGCATTTTAAAAACTGTTGCTAGCTGATACTTGCCTAGATCTCTTGCAGTAATCCACCCTCAAAAGTTTGCTCAAATACCACCTACTGCTTAATTTCCATTTTCTAAGAACTCTAATAAACCAGAAGTCAGTCTTTTTATCCCCTACCACTACACTGGCTTGATCTGTTTGACTGATGGTAGATTATGATGTGGAAAGTGCCTTGTTATCTAGTAGATTATCTCTGCTTTTGAAAAAGAAAGTATGTCTGTATGTATTGCTCTATGCTTCTTCATGCCATTTGATACTATTGATCACAAAAGCTTCTCTCTTGCCTCCAGGAAGCTTGAGGGGTAAACAGAAGCACCCTTAAAGTACTTAGATCCTTCATCTCAGATTAAAACTAGAAGTTTGATTGGAGCAAATGGTTTTCCATCTCAGAAACCGTTCATTGAGAGCCTCTACAAGGGTTACTCCTCTTGTTCCCTTACACAACATCTATGTGATTCCACTGAAAATTGGTTTAATAAATGCTGGTAATTTCCAAAGAAGCAATTTATAAGCACCAATTTTTTTCTCACTGATACAGAATTTAAAATCATGCCTTTTTCCTTATTACTTTTTTTTTTTAATAAGAAAATAAGTTTTCAGTATCCATTTTTGCTGCTATCATGTGGAAAAAATACTTCAGCCAAAATCATCTTAAAGGCCCACCTCTGTAATCACTTCTCCTTTTCTGTCATATTCCTCCTCTGAATCTCTTTTATTCCATACCACATTATTACCTTTTCTCATGGTCTTCAGGTTGTCTGGCCTTTCCTTCTGGTTACACCTAATGTTGCTCTCAGCTCACGCTACCTATGTCCATCCAGCAGTAACTTATGACATACAGCTTTTCTCCTCTTTCCATGTCTGTGACTTTGCTCTCATGCCTTTAAATGCTCCTTCTGAACTGGTAAACTGCAAGGCTGCTACCTTTTCCTTACATGAACCACTTTTTTTTACTCCCCCCACTTACTCTTCCCGCTCCTCCCCTGCAATGCCTACAGGAAATCTAATTAAGGACTGGATCTATCTTTCATCAAGCAAACATCACCGTCAACTTCAGTACAGGCTGGACTGGACTGTAAACTTGCTTACTCATTATCTGCATGAATTTCAGAAATGTCTAATTGATTACAAGTCAATGGGACTGGCTTTTCTAAGTCCTCTCAGGGCTTTTGAAAATCCCTTTCCAGATCTTGTCAATGAAATCAAAAGTCAAACCTTCCTTCAAACAAGTAACCGCTTTCTACTTCTCTTAGTAGAAAGATATGATGTCTTCACAAGAATAAAGTGGATTCACATTACCAGATCTTATGATTCCCTTGAGGCTATTTGACTTCTAATTTATTGAGTGCTCAATGTATTTTATTTGATGGCGGTTGATATACTGTAAATGTGAGACTTCATGGAAGTAAATACGATCATGTGGATAAGGAGTCTGAAAACCACCAGTATCATAGGTACTGGAGAATATTTGGAATCAATTGCAAGCATTTGGTTCATCATTAACTGTTCCGCTGGCCAAATCTGCTTTAAATCAAGTAGGTGACAAATAAGTCAGCCTTACTGCTTGGGAATTACAGTACTTCCATTCTGGGACTGCCAGGAAATATAATCACCCAGAGGAATAAAAGTATGCTAAACAATAAAAGAGTGGGGTAGATTATGAAAGGCCATGCCCTGGGCACTGGAAATTAGTGAGCATGAACCTTTATCATTCATGAGACAAAAGACGACAGGTAGGAGCCAGCACTACTCTGTTCATTATAACAGCTTCCCTGTCACCAGCAGGTTGTCACTGCACACATGACTCCCATGTGTTCACGAGGCCCATGAGCCCTTCACCATGCTCTGACCTGTTGTGAGGAAAAGGGAAATCAATCAGTTATGCATTTGGCAGAAGCATGTATTGGTCTAGAAGTAATCACAGCAATCTACCTAGAATCTCTGTTGGGTGTTTTTCTCCTCTTCCTCCTCTCCCTCCTCTCCCCATGTCAGGCAAGAGAACACAACAGCCGCCTTGTAGTTCTGCAAATGCTCTTTCCAGAGGTTTTGCTTCTGTAAAGTAAATACGACCCTCTCCCTGTGCCCCTTGCAAACTGCTTGTTTGCAAGCATCAAGGTAATGTCACTTAAATGTAAAAATAGGTAAGAGGCACATTAAAGAAACTTCACCTCCACTTCACATCAACACTACTAAATGCATTGTTACAACAGTGACTAAAACTGTCTGATAATATCATCAGTTGCAACTGGTCAGTTAAAATGTTTTTTAATTGTGACTTGAATGTGTTTATCAACCTCTTTTTGTGACATTAAAAAGACAGCAAGAGAAACACATGGAGACATTGTCCTCGAGGGAAAGGATTAATCATCAGTGAGTGAGCAGGCCTAAGCAGATGGTCAGCTAAGCTTTCCTGAAGTCATTTCTTCTATCCACCATTCAGTGTCACTGCCAGAAATGAGAAGTGTTATCTTGACATTGAACATCTTTATAATAAAATCACTAATTGGTGTCTGATACCAAAGGCTTTATAGCTGTAAAATTGCAACAGAAGTAGCTAAGTAGTTGATTGGGTTCTAATAATTCTAATAATTGCTATTTTAAAAACCCTTCGTTAACATAGTCAACATTGTACTATCGTTGTGAGACCTCTCCGCATATGATGTTGTGTCTCCATTAGCTCAGTTCCAAACAGAACAGTTGGGAGTGTTTTTAATAACAAAGCAGATAAACATGTCACTGCCATTGTGCTGTGATTTTCCATGTATATGGAATAGTAACATTTTGCAGGAGGTGATCATTAGGACTTAGACCTCAGATTTTTCTTGGGTTTTGGCAAGCAGAGAAAGCCTGTCATAATAAATTATCACTTTTGGTCTTGGAAATATATTTTTTATGAAAGCTGAAAATGCGTCGGCATTGGACATCCATAAAATTCTCATGGTTTATTAAAGGTTTCTTTCTCTTTTTTTTCCTTCTCCCTTTAGCCAGCAGCATTTAGAGAAAATACTTCTTTCCCCATTAGCCATCCATTTTTTTAAACAGGTACAATCAGTCTGGGCTGGAAAGAGTTACTTATTACAGCAGTTATGTGAATATAGCTGTTAGGTTTGTTCCTGCCTGAAATGTGTGGGTCTTGTTTCTGTCACCCGTTTTCTCATTTAACAGATCTTTTTTGTAAAGTGAATGGTGAGAGTTAGTCTGGAGTAATTCAGACACTCTGGACCATGTCTGGGTGCAGCTGAGGCTGGGTTCAGGCTCCACAGTCCATCCCTAGAGATCGCCTTTAGTCACTTGCTTGACCACAGTGCAACCAGTATGATGCTACTGTGCTGGAAACTGGGCCTGATCCAGGGTTCATTTAAAGCAATAGAAAGAATCCGGTGGACAGTAATAGCTTTCAAACAGGGCTTTTGATTCTTTCACAGAGACATTTGAAATTTACAGAGAGGGTTAATGCCTGGAAAATTATATAAATATGTTATGTCATAATATTATATGTCCCAAAATATTGGTAAAGGGTGTTTTTCCCAGAGATTAGAGCATTAGTGAAAAAATAATGATTAACCTTTAAAATCAGATTGGCATTTCTTTTTTCTCCAAATGTAGAATTAATACGCATTTTTTAATCATTAGTGTAATTTTCAGGATGATACTTTTGTTCTTTTGGCTGTTGAACTGTTACGGCTGCTAGTAACCCTTCAAATTGTTTGCTTCATTCAAGCATTCTTTTTTGAATAATTCATTAGGCATTATTATCCAAGCGTGGAACACCTCATTTAGCATTGGTGATCTTTTCCTTATGTGTAGCTGACAGGCAATCAAAGTTTTTATCAGTGCAGAAAATTTGCAATTCAGAAATGTAGTTGCAGCAATTAGTAGCTATCAGGTAGCATAGGAAGGACAGCTTCATAAAAAGAGAGAGTTGAATGAGCTCAACTGATGTTAGCACAAAAGTAATGGATAAAACTAACCAGCTGTTTCTAAATTTACCAAATGGAACATTCCTTTCTCTCCAAGTAGAAGCTTTAATTAACTTTGTGTTATGTGTGGCTTCACAAAAGGAGAAGTGACTAGGTGCCCTTCACTTGATTTTGCAACTGTATTAAGACGTCCTATCGATACACAGCTCTCTCACCGTCTCACTGCAGGACAAACTTCCAGGCTTTCTCTTTGCTCACCTTGGGTCCACAGGAGAACAATAAGTGTTTTGAAATGGACAGCAGATTTTTTCGCTCTCTCTCTCCCTGATGCAGCAAATGTTGTGGTGTTTATGCTGCTGGAGGAAGCTGGCTGAAGTTTGGGCAGCTGGGGCATTTTCACAAGCATGCTGCAGGAACTCCTAGTCCAGCTGGCTGCAGTGACTCAGTCTGAGAACATAAATCAATATTGCTAGGAAGCAAGGTGGGAGAAAAGGGAGAGAAGGAAAGAATTAACTTTTAATTTCATATTTCAGGAATTATTCCATCTCACTTCCATATTGCAGATCAGGTGATGTTTAAGATGGATTTGAACTTGACACTGTCTGGAGTATGATTTTCATTTTATTGGGCCAGAGAGAAGAAGGCATTAGTGGCACTTGTCACTTGGAGTGTTCATTGGAGTCCTGGAGGAGACCCAGGCATTGATCTTGCTCCTGGGATGATTTATCTGTTTTAGAGTGTTTTCTTACAGATATAACTGTTCTTGAGCTGCTAAGGGGTTTCCAAGTCCTTGCATTCTGATGAGTGCTCTAACTGGTTTGTGACTGAATATCTGTCATTGCTCCATCACCTGCTCTTATCATGTTTTATCCCTGATCTCTGTATCAAAGAAAAAGAAGAGGCTGAAGGAGAAGTTTCGTGGCACTGGATCCCAGACAAGCATTGCTTGTGTGCTGCCCTAAAGAGGGCAGCTGGCAGGTGAGAGGGGCAGGCAGGAGAGGAAACCTGATTCCCTAGAGAATACTTCCAGACGAGAGACTGGGCAGCACCCTTGGCTGCAGGGCAGTGCAGGAGCTCTGGAGGGCTACATCCGCTTCTGAGGTCCCTCATTCTTGTGCAGCAGTGAAGACAGAGGCTACAGGCATGTAAGGGCATTTACTGGGGCCATCTCTCTAGAAACCAGGCATGGCAAAGCTTGTGGCTCCAGGGCATCTGTCCTGTCTTGTAGCATTTCACAGGTGAAGTTTCAAGAAAGCTCTTTTTATTGTGAGCCCTTCAGTGTTTAAGTGAAAGTGCAGAGCAGCCCAACCACTTCAAGAACAAGAAGGTATGTGAAGCAAGGCACTACATCTATTACTTATGTATCATGGTGGTGGAGAGTGATAAAACTGGGAAGAGGTGCAGGGAATTTGTTGCACTGCAATTTAGAAGCATTTAAAAACTCCCCTCTGTGTGCTTATTGCTGGTCCACTGTATTCAAACAATGCTTTTAAGCACTAACATCGAGCCACACATGGGGACTGTGAACATTATTTTACCCATTGTGTTATCTGCTTCCTTTTAGTGAAATGAAACGATGCCATGTTCCACATACTGTTCCTTCCCCTGACAGCAGCCACAGGGCTCAGGAAACTGCTCGGAGCAGCATGGGCCATCTCCAGCAGACGCTCCCATCTGGGGAGGCACTTGGGAAGCTGCAGAGGAGGCAGGTGTGCAGCTGCCAACCCCCACTCCCCACGGGGAAAGCACTGCATTCCCGGCAAAAGGAACCTCCTGGCACGTGCTCCCGTCTCGGGGGTCTGCCTGGCCTTTTGCTGACAGCATAATTTCCTTAGGAGTCTCAGAGTCTGACATCTCTGTTCATGACCCTTTTTTCTAAGCGACATTAATATCTGCTGCAGGTCTGGCAGGTGCAATGGCCGCTAATTGTGTCTGCATCACCAGGCCTTATTCGAGCAGCCCTCTAACATCTGAATTTCTACTTGGGCAATGAATAGACCTCCTTTTTTCCCGGGAAGAGTGCACTGCTCACTCAGGAGCTCTTGGCCAATGGTTCCACATCAAGAAGAAACATATAGTTAGGAAATTTTGCCTAAGCCATCATTGTGAAAATTCGTTGGTATGCCTGATAGAACTGAATAACATTTGCCAGTCTGAATTATGTTTTGTGTCACAGGCACAACTGTAGTACCTTTATAAGGAGACATTTACCTCAAAAAAGCCAGAATAAGTTGATATGCACTTGACTGACATGGCCATCTGAGGTGACGGAAAGCAGCACAGTGGGAGTCCACAGTGACCAGACACTGAGCCAAGCAGAGGGTAAGTCTGGGCTGATGAGCTGCTATGTCGGTGAGCTTCCCATCCTTGCAAGCCAGTGAAGCATGACTAACCTGGCACTGATTACTCATCCCTGGCACTGATTACTCAGTCCCATTCATTTTTCAGAAGTAAATACAATTCTGAGGACATTATTTCTTCATAATAAATAAATAGATAATCTCGTTGTGATCTCTATCAAGTAGACATTTGACATATAAATAGAACATTAAGATTACAGTTAATCAATACTAGATTTGTGTCGCAGCTGAGAATACTGAGAAGCTTCTCAAATTCTGCATTTTTCTTGATGTCACAAATATATGTGTATGGATTTTAATGCTCAGAGAAGCTGGAGAGCCTTTGGGAAGGTAAATGGAGAAATCTCAGACTTGACAATCCTGAGGGGTTTTCCCCCAAGACTTAAAATTTTCATCATTTCTGTGTGAATGGGTCAGAATGAAAGGAGTCAACCTCCTGCACAACCTGACTTTCCTGGATAGTAGAATTAGACCCAAAGTATATCTCCTAACTCTTCTTCTTTTTTTGTGCATTTTTTTTGTGGGGTAGTGGGATGTGGTAGGGCTGTGGGTTTTGTGAGTTGTGGGAGGTATTTTTAAAATGGAACCATCCTGGTGACATAGCAAAATGAAGATTTAATAGTGAAGTGCAAGAGTGAATGAGAGCCATACCATACTGCCTGGGTATTTTTCTTGTAATCCTATTTCAGCTGTTACACAAGCTCCCAGGTTAGACATAAATACTCCATGACATGTCAAAACTTGCCTTGATGTTTTTTTAAAACTATATAGAACTGGTTCCGGTTCTATATTGCTGACTCAACAATATGTTGATTCAAGTATTTCCTTATGTTTAATCTCAGATCCTCATCCAGCTCTCTGGAGTGAGAGTTGAGCAGCCTTACATGCTCACTAGTACCATTCCAAATCCTATGGAAAAGGGCAAAAGGACTTTGAGGTCTGTCACAAAGTATGTAGTCCTAAATCTCTACCACTGAAATCCCTGGTTCGAGGTGACAGTAGTAAGTGCTAATAGATGGCATTGTGTTGCTTTTGTTTTCTGAAACTCTCCCCTTTATTTCCTCCTTCATTAGCGGAGGAAGTGGCTGAGCACAAGTACTAGTCAACACATCTCTGTTTATTATTGTTATTATTTTGGCAGAGATTGGTCTGTATTCACTCCCACCTGGGTGTGGAGATGCCAGCCTGATGATTTGTCCTCTGAAACTGAACCAAACCCTCTGATAAATACTAAAGTTATGGGGAAGAACTTCCCTGGCCAGTCAAAAGTTTTGGGAAAGCTTAATTCAGATGAATCTATTAGCCAAGAAGAGAAAAACTCCCTAATGAATTTCTCCCCTGAACTTTTCTGATAATTAAGAAGAGACACTGGTTACTGAGGTCATCACTGAGCAAGCAAAGGAGGAATGCCAAACCACCAAATGATTGTTTCCCCAAAACTACTGTATAACCATTCCCACGCCCAAGACATGCCTTTCCATCTAGTCTCACAGTTTTTTCTAAGGGCGGTTTCTTTTTTCTCTAATTATTTTTTCACAAATCAAATTGAAGTCATTAAACAATGAGAGAGCATTAACCACCTTATGTAACTTTACGGTCCTCAAAAGTAAAGGCAGCACACAAAGGTTTAATAAGTAATATAGAAACCAAGGGATGGTGATGTGTGTGTGGAAAGAACTGCAAGGAATAGAAATTGCTCCGGATATGTCACCACTTTCTCTGGTGTATGAAAGAAGTATAAGGGAAGCCATCTCACCTCAATGTTGTCTGAAGCACCTGAGATGTAATCCTTCTAAAATCCAGCAGAATAACCATTTATGTGCTGCTGGGAATTGATTTCATTGTAGGTATTGATTTGAGAGGTAACTGAAGCACAGAGGGCTGCAAAATACAACAAAAAAGAAGAGAGAGAGAGAAATAGCTGGACAGCTAAGCACGTGCTTCATGCCAACATGGAGCTAACATTAAGCCAACATGGCTTTCCTGCCAACACTATTTTACTGTGACTTCACTGGAACATAAGAATAACCATAAGGGCTCAGAGGAAGGTACATGTCAGCATCCTGTCTCCAGCAGTGGCCATATCAAGTGCCTAGGGTAGAGTAAAACAACGAGGTATGCATCTATGATATTATCCATATCATATTATCCTCCTAGTCTCAAACTGCTTTTGATTCAAGAGCTTGCCTGAGAATAATATAATTTGTCTGCTTAAATGCCCTCAGTAGATCTTTTTCAAGTGCTGATCCAGTCTCGCCTTTCTAAATCCACATTATCTGCTGTCATGGAGATCATAGATGAGGGGCAGATTACAGAATTCTGTCTCTTGCTTCCTTTGGAAAAAATGTAAGATCACTTCTGGGTATCCACTCTGATCAGCTCTTTGGAGGCTTTCTTTGATAGTTTCTGAATCAAGAACTCTTGTGAGCAGTTTTGATCAAATGCCTTGGTATTTCCTTGGTAGGAAATACTGCAAAAATCACAGAGGGTTTCTATTTCTGGTTTCATTTCAGCATTGACGTATCGCCAAATATGCATCTGTAGGTTTCACCTTAGTCTTGAATGAGATATGTCAGTGGATTCCAGGCTTATTAGTAACTTACTAATTATTAGTAGCATTATGATAAAACACTCAGATTACCAGCTGGTCTAGAGTCATGGGTTTTAAATGTCTACTCCTTTTTGGAACTGCCTGTCATTTGAATGCACAGATACCACATTTTTTGCATGTATACAAAACAAGCAAACAAAAATCCACAAAAAAAAAAAAGCATTGTTTGACTTTTGTAATATGAATTCCCCTCTTCCCCTGCCCCCCTCAGTATAGCATAACAGTGTTCTGTGTTGTCTCTGTAGTAAGGGACCCATCACGAAGTTCAGATTTGGAGCTGTTGTTGAGGTCCATGTTTTTTGTGTAGGTCTTTCCCCAGAGAAAGACAGGATTTCAACAGGCCACTCTTAACATCATTAAGAATGAGTACATGAATAACACTGTGACTCCCAATCACTTAAGACCAATGAACCACCATCAGCGACATCTTTGAAACTCCCTGTTCTCATACAGAGCCTGGATCACAAGGTGACAGGGCAAAGGCATAAGGGTTTCATTCAAGGTCCATGTTATACAAAACTAGCAGGTTCCTACATGTTGATTTTAGAAATTTCCTGGAGCACATGCAAACTATTTATTAAAACCTCAGGGATCATAAGGGATAAGTCAACCACAGTTTGAAAACTACAACAATTGCTAAAAAAATCCAGGAATCAGCTTCACTGCTGGTAGCACCAGCAAGTGCCTGGTCAGGCCCTCTGCAGATGATATGCCACCAGCTTCATCAGCTAGTGTGATGAAGTTAGTCCTGTTCAACTGGAGACAGGAGCATGTGGCTCCTGAAACCCAATTATCTGAAAATATGCGTTGTGCATTGCTAATAAGAGAAGGAAATAGTACTGCTAGACATCAGCTTCACTTTGTACCCGAGAGTCTGGGAGGAGATGCAGACAAATGTGTTCGTGCCTCACAGTGATGACAGGAAATGAGATTATTGAGGTGGTGGTCCATGAAAAAAGGAATAAGGTTCAATTTGGTCCAGAAGCTAGAAAAATACATATATAAAACAGCTAGGTGCTGCTACAAGATATATTTATCTCTGTATTTATATGCAGGAGCTCCATTATTCCTACAGACAACGCTGAGACGATCAATGTGATAAAGCAAATGCCATTTTATTAGACAAAGCGTTAACCTTATATAGAGATTCTTAGCACAGCTACATGGATTTGGCAATTGTTGATTGGGCACCTTAAACCTTAACAATGCTAGGATTGGATAACACCATCCTGGGAACTCGACCTTCAGAATAGTCAGGCTATTGTGAATTATCACTTCTCAGTTCCTTTTCTCTTCTGCTTACTCCGGCAACCTTGCAGCTGGTGTTTATACATTTCCTCATCCATGGCCTTCAGCTTATCTTGACTGCTCCCATGTAAGCCTTGCAGAGACACCATTCTCCAGCACCAAGGCCTCTGGACTGCTCACCAGGTATCCACAGGCTGTCCACATTTATAGATATAAATTAAATTAAATTTCCTATGTGATTATGCTTACCTGTCTTGCTTCCTATGCAAGGAGCATTATGCAATGATTAAGGACTATGATCATGACTCTTATTGAGACAAGAGTGTCTTGTCAATCAGCAGCCTAATCATTGATGAGATTGTAGCAGAATATTCCTACGTATTCAAAGTAATACTGGATTATAACATTTTCTGCCATAGCTGTGTATTTGTAACGTTTGCCTCTGAAGTGCAGTCAATAGCTCTTCCCTTGCTCTGTTTTTCAGTACCTTGATTAGAGCTGAACAAATGCTCTGGTGAGTATCAAGCTTTACAGTTTCTCTGCTCTTTTTGAAGTTACTGTGAAATAGTTCCTAATGCTAAAGAGAGACTATAACACATTAAATCACAGGCATGTAGGAATAGTACAAGGTGTTGTCAGCTATGGGAAAGACAGAAAGCCTATTTTGCAAAACCTTGTGAATGGGTTAATGCTGTTACTAGAAAAAGATTTGCCCTTTTACAGATCTGCAGGGAGGTAGCGTTGACAGTAAGGAGTAGAGGCCTAGCAAGATTTTAAGTTTTTGTGTGACTTTTATTTCAAGGAAAGAAAGGGCATTGACAACAACAGCTGCCTGTAGCACAGCTTCCCCTCTGTTTTTTTACACTTCACTTCTCATATGGATTCCAGGCATGATTCAGCAACCAGGGGAGAGGGAAGAAGATTTTTACAGACACGGACTGGCACAATATTAGAAAAAAAATTGATGAAAACCAAAACAACCCCAAACCAAACCAAACCCTGGAACTTCGCAACTTTAAATCTGCAGGAGCTTGTACCCAGATTGGCCATGCCTCATCCTCCTCAGGAGTTGAAGACTGCTCCTCTTTAGTTGAGAAAAAAAAGTTAATGCCAACTGTCAATGTAAATCTAAATGTTTTTCAGTATTGTGTGTGTCCTGTGATGGCTCAAATCTACACATTTTATTGGTTCTGGAACTGGCAAGGCAACAGGAGATGAGGGACTGGCAGAGACCAGGGAGTGCTAGTAATGTGCACAGAGATGTAAAGGCAGTTACCATTTCTAAAGTTTTAATAATGCTTTCATTTTCTCTTAAGAGTATCAAAAATGGAGGCTCATCCCTTGTGATCCCTGTGTTAATTGTGCTGTTTATGATAATAACTTTCTTGATCATTTTGGATGATTTGAGTTCTGAGACTTTTCTCATATATATGAGTGCATCTGCATGTTTCAAGATATGAAAATTGCTCTGGTGTATTCCTGTTAAATTGCATGGTAATAACTATAACAATATCCCACATAAATTATGACTGTAGAGACTTACCTACTTGTCCTTGCCTCAGCTAATCATATTTCACCCCCATTCACTTTTTCAAGCTGTCGCTTCAAATATATACATTTTTGGTTCTCTAAGTCTGCAGTTTTTTATTCCCTGACAGCAGAGTAGGTTACAGTTACAGTGGGGAGGCTTGCTGGACTGAATGAACTAAAATGAAAGATATTTTAGTCTCTTGACATGCAATCCTCAAGTAACTGTATGAAAAGCACTAATTCTTTGAATGAATAAATATTCCTGAGTTACAATTCAAATGCCCCAAAGTAGGCACATGAGGAAACAGAGGCAGTCCAGCACAGGTCAGGCACTGCACTTCTTTGTATTTCAGGGCCAGGCCACTGGTACGAAGCTCAGCATGAGTCCCAGGCTTTCTGGACCATACATGGGAAGAACAGAGCTGGCCAGAAAGGCAAGCCCTAAAATCTTGCCTACCTTGAGGTCCTGGCATTAACCAGCTGGAACCACAAGGTTTGTGCTCTGACTTCAGCTCAGTCTCCTGAGCTCAGCTGTCAAGACCTGAACTTTTAAAATGCATTTTAAAAATTTAAAATTTAGTTTATGCTTCATATTGAAGACCCTTGATATGAGAGCCCTTGCCCAGGAAGTGACTGACATGAATTCAAATCCCTCCTCAACCCAAAAGAATCTGAACTGTGTTACCCTCAGGAGAGTAACCAAAACCAGCGGCATTCAAACCACAGCCAGCCTTTCAGCTAAACTTCTATTTATTTTAGAAAGCAATTTACCCTTGAAAAGAACATTTTCAGAGAGCAGTCTTGCTTGGTAGAACAGCTTCTTGTTTCTGAGGCTCCAGAGAAAATGAGGATGTGTTGTCCCCCAAACCCATGCCTTCTGGTCTGCATTGTCCCAGAGGAGCAAAGCCAAAATTCAGAGACATCTTTATTCAACAACTGTTTTCAATTAGGGGTTTTAGCCCTCAAGAAACTTCCATAATACCACTGCAACATAAGTTACATAGCAAGCTATTATCAAGGTAGGAAATGTTCGCTACAAATGCCTCAGCTCACCACTTAGTTTTCTACTATTTGCATTTTTCCTTTTCTGAAGCATTTACAGCTCTCTAATATATCCCATTTTACCTTGCACATCCTTCTCACAAAAATAACAATAAAAAAATTAAACTTCTCAATGGGAGCAAGATATTTATTTTTGTCAAAATACTTCTCAGCTTGATAAATAATGCCTTATTTCGGTCAGATTTAAAACCCCCATTTCCAAAAATGTTACCAGTTATCCTGGTGACATTGTTACTATATTAACCTTTCTATTCTCTCTCTGGCTTCTTATACTGTCAGATGTTATCAGAGTAGCTAAGCATCTCACGCATAAAAGCAATAGCAAAAATGAAATCTCTACAAGGGTTCATACTGTCTGGCAATGCTCTCTTTTCACTGGTAAAAAGTTTGCTTGAGTCAGGGCTTTTTGTTTGATTTTCTAAGAGTGGAAGGGGGAAATGTTGAAGAATAAATGTGGTATTTGAATTGTGTGAGCTGCACGCATGACAAGAAGGCTTCTTGGAAGTCCTGCCTGCACCTCCTGCAGGCGTCTGCCCTGATGTCCCCTGTGCCCAGTTCGGTGGGCATCCATGTGCCCACCCGTTCTGACAGTCTGAGGTGACACGGGATGAGGGCAAAGACCCTGATTGCAGGCACTGCCCATGCACAGGTTGGTGGCCTTTGCGTGGCAGTGGTCCTCAGCGTCCTTAGGGCTGCTGCCCTCAAGGGCATTAGTGTAACCCTTTGTTTGGACCACTGACCTCATCTGCTTCCACACCTTCCCCTGAAATGTCAGGTTTCAGTTGGATTCAGCACTCTCATCTGTTTCTAAAGCACGGTCTCATCTGTCTGATGAAGTACTTTTGCATCTTAATTCGCCTCCTCCACTACTTTTTGCAGTGTTTCTCCCCTCATGAGATTCTTCGCAATAAATAGATGTTATTTAGTTTCTCTTCATGTACTTTGGATCATTCTCACCTCTCTTGTCTAAAACCTAACACTATCCCCTTTTTTTTTTATATAAAGAGAGACCAGGAGGGCAATGAATTACCTCATATGTGGATGCACCAAGGATTAAAGCAATAGCATCATCTTCTGTTTCTGCTGGGTTTTTTTCATCTTTCTGTGCACAGGGATGCTGATGAAATCCTCTTAATAATGTCACCAATGTCATTGTAGAGTTTTCTTTTGTATTGTCATTTGTGTTGCTTTTTAGAAAGGAAAAGGTATTTTTAGTAACATGTGAAGCATAAAAGCAGGTGCTGCATCTTTCAGTTTCACAATTTAACACAAATGGCTTTCTGTGTCATTAGCTTCATGCAATCCTGCTGAAAAGAACTATAAACTACAATCTAGGCTAGTTTTTTTCCACAGAAAATTTCCAGCAGCAGCATATGTGCTTGTCGTGTTGTTGGGGCTGATCCAAGCCGTGCAGAAGTGCGTTGGATAGTGTCGTGCCCACAGTTCCCCTGCAGTGCCGCACTCACAAGAAGAACTATCCAAGGGCTCCTGGTTATCCTTCACCATGTGCCACCCACCCTGGTATAGACAAGGCATTGGAACCATGGTCTCCTGGAGGTCCCTGCTCCTCACAGCACATACCTGGTGCTTTGTCCCAGCCTCATTCTGATGCCAAGAGGAGTTTTCAGCCAGTGGTAGGTCTCAGAGTGGTGGCTGACTGCTTCTGATAGCTCCCACACTATTGGCAGACGTGTGGGGAGGGTCCTAGCTGTAAAATGGCACCCAATGTCATTGCAAAGGGGGGACTGGCTGACTCCCATTTAACAAATCAAACGTTGGTGGGCAGACCCACACATTCAGTGGGTCCAGACTAAGGGAATTTGGTGCCAGAGCAATTTAGTTCCCACCATCCCAGACCATGATGAATTTTCCTCCGAGAGGCCCAAGCAGAGCTCACGCTCAGGTTGTTTATGGTGATGGTTTCTACAAAGATGTAAGCTGACACAAGCACCCGTTTCACAAGCAGTTGCTCTTAACTGCAGCCCTCCTTCAAGCCACCCATTCTCATGCCAGCCCACATAAAATAAGCTGCACTGTAGATGCAATTTCCTGTAGTGACACTGATATGGGTTAACCCAAATTTTGGGAATCCAAGCTGAAACAGAACTGATTCTTCAGAAACTGCAGGCTATCCATCCCTGGAAAACAAATGTTAGCATTGGCTGTGTTGCTTAGAGAAATGTTGTGGCAGACCTTAGTTGTGCTGGGGGCAACTGCCCCTCTGGGTAGGGAAGGAGCTGCTGGTATTTGCTCTTCTATTGCTACTCCTGGAGCAAGCATATTTCAGCCAGATCAGTAAATGAGATGTCAGTTTGTACTGCTGATTGGCAGGTTTTGCTTCTGCAGCAAGTGCAGTAATAACAGCAAAATACTTCTGTGGTTCCTCAGGAAGCTTTGTGAGCAGTCACCTCTACTGATCAGCAGAACAGACCATATTCACACACATGACTTTCTCAACTGTGTCATTGCTGCTTACAGCTTGGGCTTACAGCCCAAGAAACTTTTGCCACCACATGCCACAAGATTCAAAAATGGGCTACCACAGCCTGTTTCCCACCTTATTTCATGCTGTAGGGCCAGTAGCCTAGTCTATTTTGTGTTATAGGAGGAATGGGTGCAAAACTGAAGCATTAGGAGTTGTTCTCGTCTCTGCCATAGCCTTTTTGAAATGTCTTGGTGAAATTCCCAGGTGAGTACAGTAAGTAGACCATACTTTGCGTTAGAGAAGAACACTAAAAATAACTTTTTACAAGCACATATAGTGACAGTACTAGAGGGGATGGCTTTAAACTGACAGAGGGGAGATTTAGATTAGATATTGGGAAGTTCTCTACTGTGAGGGCAGTGAGACACTGGCACAGTTTGTCCAGAGAATCTTTGGATGCCCCATCCCTGGAAATGTTTACTGTCAGGTTGAATGGTGCTCTGAGCAACCTGATTTAGTTGAAGATGTCCCTCTAAAGGTGCTTTCAAGCCCAAACTATTCTATGATTCTATGATTGATTTCCTTGCTTTCCTGCTAGCTTCCACAGGAAAAACATAGCCCATTCTGATGCTACAAGGTTTGAACCTGGGATCATTTGCCATGACAGTGTTCATTCACCATTATTTTGTTGAAGCAATGTAAAAAGACAAGACTTAATTTGCAAAATGGGCTATCTGTTCCCATGAAAACTGCATAATAAAATGTATAACTATTTCAATTAATATAGTAAAACATCTTTAAGCAATAGGCACGATTTTGTGTATATTTTTTACTGCAGAAGATGTCATCATCCTTTGCTCTAATTGTTCTTGATTTTACCTCCTCATCTTTTTATTTAAAGAAAAGGAATGACAAATCATCTCACTGGGAGCAAAGTTTGCTCATAGATAGATCAGGAATAATTAGACCAAGTGGTACGGCAAACCCCAGCAGACAGGATATTTCCATTACAGAGCGTTATGTTGTCATTCCTTTGACCATCCTCCCATCAATCCATCCATCAACAAATTAAAGTTGGCTAAAGAGCCACTTATCTTGAGTGCTTTTTACTCCGATCGCTGTCAATCTAAGTAAATAAACATTTTCCATAGGCAGAGTTTACATATTTAACCATGTTTCAGGAGACAGTCCCCTTACTATTCATACACCCAGCAAATCACACATGCTTTTGGTGTGTTTCCCAACTCAACTCACCCACACATTGCACCTTCATAAAATGAGCCCTGCTCCCTCTGCCCCCCTTTGGTTTCTCTTTAAATATGGGATTATGAAGATAAAGTTGCATTAAAAACTTGCAGACTGAAGGAAGTCTAGCAAATACTTTTATTCCCTTAGTTTGGAAAACCCTGGTGTGCCATACAGGATGCACATCAATAATGGACCAAATGTATGAAAGAACTGAAAAATGAAAAGCAGAGCTTTATCAGGAAGTCTGTTTTGACAAATATGGCAGTGCTACTGCATCTGAATTTCATCATTTAAACCGTGATACCATAAATGACTTTAGGGCTTCATGATGCACATAAACAATTATATGAGCAGCATTATATTTGTTATCTAATAAATATGTATGTGTCAGTGAATACACTGTTAAAGATATTACTTTCTCCCTATTATTTATTTTCACTCTAATTGATACATAGAGTAGTTCACACTCTGTCTGCTGCCTGTCAGGCAGACGCAAAGGAATAGTGGTCTTAGTTATTAATATTAATGTATGCCTTGTGCTCTTCAAAAGATATCCATACACACACATGCGCATAGAAGGTGTGACATTCCCCTCCTGCTGAAGTCAATAGGCTATGTATTGTTGTCAGTAGTGATGGGGGCTGTTCCCAGAATTAATTGTAACTAGATCAGAATACGATTGAGAACAAATGTAATGCTACAGGCAAAGCCAGAGAGTTCCATGAGAGGAAAAACAACCTGATATTCCCTGTTGATCGTTAAGGACATGTTCAGTTTTCATGTTGTTGCTACATGGCCAGACCTAGGGCTATGAGACCACTGGAATGCTTTGCACCCCTGGTGTGAAAGGAATGGCTCCACACAGTGCCAAGGTCTCCTGTGCAGCGCCAGCAAGCTGGGCACAGCCATGCCTGCTCTAACTCTGGTAATTCCCACAGGCTGCATGAGTGCTGCTTCACGTCCCTTCACCTAGCGTAGGAAGAGGTTTGATCTCATAGCCACAAAACAAACATATCGCAGTTGTTAGATTTCCCTCCAGTGAAGGCAAGATGTAAGAAAAGGCTTTTGCAGTAGCAACGTGCATGTTAGATAGTGCTGTACTGGTATCAGTGGAAAACACTCATCTAAGAAATATAAGGATGGCTTCTCAAGCAAATTTGAGTCTCAAATGGCAGTGTGGCCCTGACACTGCCTTGAAGCCAAAGCCAACCCCAAACAGCATCTCGTCTCTTTTACCTGCAATGTAGTTGGCAGGGAACATCTTACTGATCTCAGGCTTTTCTGTTTGATGCAATCAAAGCAGAAGCAAAGGAAGATTTGACTTTCCAAACAGGGCATGTCCCAAGTGCAGAAACATCTCCTGAGACTACAGCTCTGAAACAGCCATTCCAGATTTTGGTGCACATATGCCTGTTCCTCTGCTGGCTCCACCTGCCCTGCAGGTGCCTGCTCAGTGCAGAGAGACTTCACAGGGACTCAGTGGGGAGGCTGTGCCCACCTGATGGTTAGTCAAATGCAGGAGATGGTACATCAGTGCTTTAAAAGTCAGCACAGCTGATGTTATGGAAAAGGACAACTTAGCGAGAGCACCTTCCCCATGGATTGTAACAGAGAAGGCATGGTAAGTAAGTACCATAACCTTTTCTTGCACTCATCTCTCTCCCTACTGCCTGTTCTTCTCAGGAGCTTAAGGCAAGAGTTTGCTGTAACATGATGAAAAAAAGATGTCACTTTTTCACCCTTTTAATAGACACACCAAGCAAAAGGTGCTTTCCTTTCCTCTGCCAAAATATTCCACTTCTTCTGCCTGGACAAATAAAGGGGACCAGATGAGGAATTTACACTCCTAATCTTTTAAGGCAGGGGGAGGAGAGAGGGGAGGCAGAGCTCAATGAAATAGTGTGGTTTGCTTGCCTCTTCTATGACACAAAGAGGGGACAGTGACAAATGTCCCTGCTGCACCCTGCCATCCCAGGGCTCTTCCCTGGCACCTGCTACCTTCGTCCTGGAGCAGAGTCTGCTCCTCACTTAGCCCAGCAGAAAATGCTTCCCATCTTGAAGAATCTTGCCAAGACGTCCGAAGTGCTTTATCACTTCCTGTGTGTTTCAGTCATGATGAGATGGCACCCAGAGCTTGGCTCATGCTGCCTGCCTGCTCATTACATTTCAGCTGTGTCTTCAGTACTGATAATTCTGATCAAGATCTTCAAATGCAAGTGTGGATTGCTTCTTGCTTGTCACTAAAGAGGCCATCAGCAGAAGCCAAATGTGGGTAAGATGGCTGAACTGATGTTGCAGGAGTGGCCTCCATCTTTTAGCGCTTGATTTCCTAACTCTGCATAAACATTACTTCTTTGCATTTATTTATACTCAAGTTTAAGTGCCTGTGTAAAATACAGCACAGACAGCCAGAACAGAAATGAGGCATTTAAATGGTAAATAAACACTGCCTGTGCATGGTGGTGCTTTTATAAATAATATCCCCTTTTAAGCTTTATTCTCTGCCATACATGAATGTCACTTTTTCAGAACATCTGAACCCACAAACATCACACGTCAATCTCTTTATATGCTTATTTAAAGAGTTTATCAAACTACTTCTGCAAGCAAAAGGACTAAAATATCCATGAATTCCAGATAACCATCCTTAACCCGGAAAATGTCCATGAGTTTTCTGTAATAATAGTCCCAAATGTGGCAGCTGTAGTGGTTGGAGTAACTCCCTTAGGAGTGGAAGAGCCATACATTCCTGGGAGCATACTCACCACTGAACATGTTCTGACTTCATATCTCAGCTATTAGACATTGTGCTCCACACATTTCTCTGTCCTTGCAGTCATGTAGTGCCTTTGCTGCCTCCTTTGTACTGTGTTTTCTTCAGAAAAACCATCCCCTAGCCCTGGAGAAGCTCTTGGCAAGCAGGTGCTCAGAGAGGTGAGCTGGTGCTGGTGCTGGTGGAGCTGAGCCACAGCAAGCAGATAGTGGGGTGGGGGGATCTTGGTGCAATATGATTTCTCTGACCTTCCATGGTGAGGGGGGAGATAAAATTATCTGCATTATTTCTGCCTGCAACTTGCAGAAAGCATTCATGACTGGAGGTTCCTACCCTTATCACTCCATCTATTAGCACAATACATCCTGGTTATTAATGCAGTCCTGTAGCAATTCCTGGTTGGCTTTTGCTCTTGTCCACTACAATGCGAAATAATAGAAAATGTTTCCACCTTGCTCCCTCCTTTAACTCCTTTAATTTTAATTGTAAATTGTTACAATTTTTACAATGCTGACCTATAAACCTCTGCCAAATTCTACTTGGTAGGCTTATATTAACTACTGCTCACAACTATCAACCTGGAAGACATCAAGATTTGCACCTGAAACACTTAAGAGAAGGTAGAGGTGGTTCATGCGCACATCTTCAGCTACTGAGTTGTGTGCCATTTCAAACAACAAACCTCCACTACCAAATTCAGACTCATACTGAAGTACTGACCTCAGGTAAATATGGGGTTTGATCCCAGATTTTGGGCACAGGCAGTAACATCATACGCTCTAAGGAGCTTATTTTACTCTGAAGTATACGCAGATCCTTTGCCACAGTTAGCAGCTGAAGGTGTGTGTTTATGGTATGTATGCAAGTGGGAAGGAAAACATAATCAGAATTTTCCAATTATTGTCCAGAGGCTACCAACTGCTAACCAGTTGTGTTGCATAGTCAATTCCAGCATTCTCTTTCAAGGACTCAGTGGAAAACTGAAATAGACTGCAGTGTTTGCTCTTTCCTGAGCTCCCTGCTGAGGACCAGCCCAAACTGACTTTGATTTCCTCCCCACCCGCCACCATCTTAAGTAAAAAATATGATTTAAGTTCACAATTGCAAGATGAAGCAGGTGTTTTACTAATATGGAATAAGTACTCAGGGACAGGTTTGTCCAAATTGCTCATAAGGTTGACATGAGGCTAAGGAGCTTTTTAGCTTCCGAGCCAGCAGGTCCCTGTGGTGGAGGCAATAGTGATGGTGGGTGGGTTTGTGCTGCAGCAAAGCAGTTGCTGACTTCAGCGCAGACCATGGCACCCAGGGCATGTCTCATACTGATGACAACTCTTCTTGGCAGCCCAAGCACAGATAAGAATGGACATAGAGGCAGAAACACGTACTGACCCTGCTAAGGGATGCTTCTAAGCTGTCCCCAGATGTATTTAAGAAGTGGTGTGGAGAAGCTGGTTTTGCACTCAGTCCTACAATGCCTGTCCTGTGGTTGCATAGCAGGTGTCACTGTCCAAACCTGTCAACTTGCCAAGCACTAGCTTTCTCTAAAATTTTAACAGACACGATGGAATTGCAAATTCTTTTCAGCATGACTGTATTTGGTCTTTTCTTTTTGTCTCATAATCAGAATATGGTGGTGGGATTTATTGTAGATGCAGTTTTGCCATCATGCTGTAAGATGCAAAACAGAAAAAATTGAATACTGTGTGAAAAGGAGTGAGGCAAAACACATGAGCTTTATACGGTCTCCTCCTAATGTGGTCTCTCAGAGTGGATAATAATATAAACATTCATCCATTAGAAAAAAACCTACCCTTTACTGCCCCCCATTAAATACATTGGCAGTCCTATTAAAATACAAGTCAGATTTGTGTTTAATGATCTTGAAAGGAAAGTAATTGCTAGAGTATTACCATTCAAATGTTCTTACAGCAGCATATAATATTTACAGTCTAAGCGCCACTTCTGAGTGCTACATGGCACTGAAGATTGCCCAGCCTCTTCAGAGAGAGAGCCTCTGTAGCTGAGGACCAGGGTACAAAAATGATATGCTCTCTGAGCACTGCAAGGCCTATGAGAAACTGCTAAGCAATGGGCTCTATAATTTTTCAGGTTTAATAAGCTCTTGAAAGGAAAGTCTTTCAAAACCCCTCCAACCCTGTGAAGACAGGGCCTGAACACGACAAATGCTTGGTCAGGTGAGGAATTCTGGTGTACTCACATGAGGCAAGCACCTTGCTCTGTAAGCATCATATGCCAGCGTCAGGGAAAATGTCTTACTGAGAACTATGATATTCTGCCCTACATTTTTAACCCGTGATAGCGTCTTAGTCAGTGAAAACATCATAGATTACTTATATTCAAATATTACATATGTTTTTGTGGAAATAGTCTCAAATTGAACTTCGTTTTGACTAAGGAAGAGGGGAATGTGAAAGTAAAGAGGAAACAAAAATGATTTTACTATGATTACATGTACAAGTCCACCAAGTGTAAACAGGGGAGATTATTTCATAAAGCACGTGGCAAAAGTTCCATAAAGAGTATCAGAACTTTTCCAGTGGGAAAAAGTGAGTTCCAAGTCCTTTTTTTCCCTTCTCTCACTTGTTTTGCTATGGAGGTCTTGGTTCCTCAGCTTTCAAGAGTGATGGCAAAGTTCTGGGCTTGGTGTCACTGCCTCATGACAGCAGGTCCTGGAGTGTAAAACTGCTTGGCAAGGTCTCTGCCCCTTGCTCTGTGCTCTTAAAGGGTACAGAGTGGGGAGGCCACAGTCATTGCTGAAACTCTTGTGCCCATGTATAAGCTAGATTAATTAAAAAATACTAACAAACTCAGAATGTCTAAGGCATTGCATTTTGTTGGACATGCTGATTCTGAGAATGACAATCCTGCCATAGTGAATTAGCTTTTACAGCCTCAGATGCTGCTGTCAGATGCCATTCCAAGGAGGGATGTGATTTGAACAGTCGGATGAGACACAGTAAAGCACCAACATGTACTAATCAAACTGGTGGTATGGGCCAGATATTAACGTTAGAATGACGGGGAGATCCTATAATCGATCTATTATTTGTAATGGTTAATGTTTCTGTAAGGGAGCAGATGATACAGTTTACCTCCTTTACATGCACCTGACAAACTGCTTCCTCATTAGTCCTTGCAGAGTATGGGCTTGATTACACCCCTTTCCCCATCTCAGCCAATCGTTGAAATAATCCAGACATGGTGATCTTGATTCCCTTTTACACTGAGACTTTCTTAGATCACTCTCACAATAGAAAAGACCTGTAAAGCAAGTACAAAGATTGTTCATGTTCCTAGTGATGCCAGGGGCCTTCATGCAAGTAAGAATGAAACTTGAAATCTCTGAGAGTGCTGTAGAATCATAGAACAGTTCGGGTTGGAAGGGACCTTAAAAATCATCTAATTCTAACCCCTTCCTCTAGACCAGGTTGCTCAAAGTCCTATCCAGCCTGGCCTTGAACACTTCCAGGCGTGGGTTAGCCACACCTGTGCCAGCATCTCACCACCCTCTTTAGGTGGAACCAGAATACTGGTCTCTACTTGAACATTTAGCTGCTGACCTGTACAACTGTATACATCTTCATGAGCAAACACGGGAGAAGAGGAAGACAGAGAATCAGCAAAAGGGAAAATACTTGCAGTCTATGCAAACTGTAATAGCAAAGAAGAGTGCATAGACGATTCAAATAACCACAGGCACACACCTGTCTTTGAAGGTATGTGCATGAAGGCATGAGCATCACTACTTATGTTGTGTATAAATCAAGACTTTATGTAGGCCCAAAACAGTCTACCTGTATACTTTTCAAGCCAATTTACTGACCTGAGAATTGAAGATCAGCACCCACTTCTGCCTCACTTCCTTCTCCAGATCAGTATATTTTTGGATCTGGATGCTCAAGAAGTCCAAAACACTAATAGTGTTTTTTCTGGATCCTCTTCAGTCCTTCACCAATGAACTTAAAAACATGACTGTGCTGAGAGATCTGGGATTTAGCTGAGCTCCTCATTACGGTTTTCTGATTCCTTAATTAGTGTGGTTTAAATTTCAAGCTGGAGCAGGTCAGGTACAATCAACAAACCCAGAAAAAAATACACCTGTGCAGTTTTAACATGACTTGCCTCAGCTTCAGGCCAACTAAACAATACATCAGGATGACACAACGCGTTGCTCTTGAGAACCTGAACAAAGCTCTTATGTTGTTATTGCAGTTGGGACTGGGTGTTATTCAGGCTTGATGACCAACTGGTGGTGCTAATGCTTCATTGGATGGGAGGTGAAGAAGGTTTTCATTGCCTCTCACTAAATATGTACATGCATTACACAGACCCTCTGCAAATTACAAAGCAGCTTTACAGCCATGCAATTAAAGGATCCAGCTTAAGTTTAAGAATA
Source organism: Agapornis roseicollis (assembly GCA_002631895.1). NCBI lineage: Eukaryota > Metazoa > Chordata > Aves > Psittaciformes > Psittacidae > Agapornis > Agapornis roseicollis. Next base: position 29,008 of record NDXB01016700.1, read on the forward strand.
CACTTGCAGGAAATGGCTACACACATGTATTTCAAAATTTCATACAGCAGCACTTTAAGCATGAGAGCTTCAAGGAACAGTCACTTGCTTAGGACACTGGACTATCAGTTCTTAGTCCCTTAGTCCTTACATTACAGTTTGGGGTGGGTTTTTTTATCTGTAATATAATATTTATTGCTCAGGAGAGGGATTAGATACTAACTTGTCTGCAGAGGGCTATGAAGCAGTAAAGCGTCAAGCCTGGGTTTGAAGGATAGTTAGCCACAGTCAGAGCCAGCCAGCCTGGTTGATAATTCACAGCCTGAGCCTTGGTGGGTGGCGAAGGCTCTGGAGACAAATGTCACTCCATGTTTCAGGCAGCACAGTCATTGACTGCAACAGAAATAGATTTCAAGGACTTCAGAAGTGGGGGGAGGGGAAAAAAAAACCAAACAATACCCACAACCTGTTATTTTCGTTTATTTAAGTAATACTTCTTCTAAAAAAGCCATCATTCGTGTTTTGTGGGGCTGTTTACTGTCCTAGAGGTTTGTATTTGGTAGCATTTTGCAGCTCTGTCCCCTAGGTGTTGCTTTGAAAGTCACCTGTAACAATCAGGTCAATGAGAAGTTGTGCAAGGGTTTGTCCTCTTGCCCAGAGAGGACAGGGGAGGAACTGAGTAATTTTCCTTTGCAGCATGCAGACTATGAGAGGAGAACCCCTTTTCACACCAGTACTGGTCTGTGAGGATACTTTCATGGAGAGGCTGAACACAAGGTTCTCAGAGTAACAGCAAGGAGTGGAAGAGGGGACCTGTAGTGTAATACTGTGGCAGATGATTTGTGATATATCAGGTGATGATAGTCATCTTCCTAGCGTCACACTTGCCATTGTGTTTATTCATTCTCTGAAATCATCTTCCTCTGATAGCTGTTAAATCTCTTGAGGAGTGAGGTACCCCTGAGTCCAGCAGGAGTGGGCAGGCAAGGGGATCTCCACTCTGCCTGCTTGCTGTACCACACTCCCATCCCTCAAGAAGTATTTGGTGTGGTGAGCGTCTAGAAGCTATTCATATCCGGCATTTCCTGTGAAATAGCTAGAAACTACTGTGCCTGGTAAGGAGCTGGCCTTTTCCCAAGTTTTCTCCAGTGATCACAGTTTCAATACTATGAAATGACCTACTTGGATACTTTAGCCATTAAGGCCAAATTTCTCTCTTGGACAGGCACTGCCTCATCTTCCTGCAGTGGCAAAATGATGACTCTTTTGGGAGTTAAGGGGGGTATCAGTACGCCTCACCTCATAAAATCCAGGCATGTAAATTCTTAGTTTCCTCTTGAGTGAAATACCTCAAGAGTACTGTGCAGGTTCCTGTAAGGTCAAGCTCATGAAGGTCTTTTCTTCCCCACAGCAAGAGGCACCACAGCTGCTCAAGGAATGCTGTCCCACAAGGAAAGGCAGGTGAAGAGGGAGGTGAACTTCATCTGCTGGCTCTCGCTGGCCATGGTATCAAGCTGTCAACGGTAATTGTGAGTCTTCCCTCTGTCCTTTCTCCTGAAGGGGATTGCATGATGACATGCAATGATCATCAGTCCCTGGTTTTCTTGGTTTTCTTCTCCATTCCCAACAAGCTGTTTTTTCTACTCCAAATAATTTCCTAGTGGTTTCCTAAATTTTCTTCTTATGGAGAGTAGCATTTCTTTTTTCATCTTCCCATGAATGCTTCTCTCTGATGAAGCAGCCCTGACAGTGTCTTTTTGCTTGCAGTATCACCTGGCAATGCATGATCTCCATTGTTTGTTTTCCCTTCTGGCTCATCCTGCTTGTTTCCCATACTCAGACTGGAATTAATATTCCAGATTTGATTGTTATTTTTTAACTTTGGTTGGAGAATATTTGCCTTCTGTCTCATATAGAAAAAATGAGTCATAAAATAAAATCAGTGCCAGATCTTTAACAAAATGAAGGCCTCTATTTTTGTTGCTGGTACTTTGGATTGCAGGATGTGCAAACCCCAAGAGGCACACACACATTGGGTTTGCAAGTTAGATAACCGCATGTACCAATGTCCAGCTAAATGCATGTGTGTTGATCTGCATTCCTAAATACACAATTGCTGTATGCCATCATGTCAAATTGGGGCTGTGCCTCCATTCTGGTGCCATGCAGATGTTAGAGCCACTGCAGAGCAGATGGGGTGCGCTGGTGAACGTGTCCTGCATTTGTGCATGCAGTCCTTGCCTTCTGACATTTGCAGATTTGTCCCTTAATCTCTGCAGTGCAGGATTTGCTGTCAAGAAACATTGTCTGGGATGAGCTGTTGGGATTCGTATTATCAACCAAACATTAATTATTCTTCTGACTAAACCTTCAACAGCTAGGCTAGATAATACAAATGTAAAGAAAGAAATTAGTACTGAATCATGTTCAGTGCTTGAAATCTAGAATGAATCACACTGTAGGAACAAAATCATATACCATAAGCATATGTGTGTAAAGACATAACAGAACCAGATCTTCAGCTGGAGCTGGGCCATGTAAAGCCACTGGCATCAAAAGATGCTTTCCCAGTTTAGGACCCCGACCTGCTTTGTTTATTCTTAGCACCTAGAGAGCTATTTGAGATAATGACAAGAGCTGTCAGGTTGTGCTGATGAAAGCTGAAGCCAGAATAACAAATAAGATCCGTTAATCTTTTACAGTAGAAAACGTTTTTTTGTAATCATGCTTATGCAAGAAACTACTCAGACAGACAGACAGACAGCAGTCCAGGCCCTTGGATAAGCTGTAATGGGAGCTTACCCACTTGTCAGGCAAACTATCAATGCAAAAAGCATCAGAGCTTTTTGAAAGAGCAGCAAGCATGCTGATCTCTTGTCAGGACCAAGCAAAAGGACGCAGGTCTTCAGGTCATGTAACCTGGGACAGCTCAGCTGAGTTCGGTACAGCTGTATATTTATACCCCTACATTCCACATATGTTATAAATGTCATGGTGCTTAATACTATCATGGTGTTGTCCTTGTATTCAACTGGGCTAGAGATTAAGTAGTTACATTTCAGTATACGCAACTAAATGCTTTTAAATCCAAGTTGGGGGTTTAAAAATCTCAGAATAGAGCCATAAAGAGATAATGAGAAGAGTAAAAATCAGGTAGTTAAAAAATGATGTAAGGTACAGTCTTAATTTTTTATTATTAAATTCACAGCACATTAAATATTAAGTGTTCATAAACTTTGGTTTGTGCAATGATAAATTAATAATATCTACATAGACATGTTCTTTTACAACAGGGAAGCTTGGAAACATAGTACCAAAGGACTTTGTGTTGACAACTGAAACTATTAGAATAGACTCCTTAATCTTCAATCATAAAAAGTAGATAATGTTATTTCTTATTACTATTAAATGCAAAGTGCCTTACTAGGAAACATATATGTCATTACTAAAAATAACTACCAGAGAATGTTTTGAGCAAGGAAGAAAAAGATGTTAGCAAATTATATCTTGAGATAAACTCCGTGAAATGTTCTCTGCTAATCTCCATCATATAGAAGTTGCTTTTCAACTTACTCTTTTGTTAGCCCATAGCAAGTTGCATAAGGTTTACATCCAAGCACAGAAACAGTCAAGGTTTAACATGATATGTTGTACATTTGGGGATACTTACCAATGGTTAACACCCTTCAAATGAAGGCTGGTTTTCTGTATGCAGGTATGATTTCTGTATAATAGAAAAATATCTGCCAACCTCTGCTTGAGGAATGGATGATGCATTTTGTTTTCCTTCTTGACTACAAACAGTGTACAATGCTCCTTGATTAAAACCAGGAGGTTTTAGTAGCTTTTGTCTAGGATTTAGCAACATTATTCATTCAAATGTTTTCCACAGTTCTTAAATATGTGGAAGAGGGGGCCTCTTCCAGGCCAGTCTCCTCAGATTAATTCCTTGTCTGCAGACCAGACCATGGAGATGTATTTCAGAATGAAATGTAGCCTAAATGAAGGAATTATGGTTTTGTTAAGTATTACTACATGACCTAGACAGCAGGCCCAGAAAGAACCCTCTTCCAGAACAAGGTAGGACAAAAATGTTTGCATGAACACACACTAATTTTTGAGTCCTGATACTTTAAATGCTTTTCCCAAACCAGTAGTCAAAGGAGACTCAATTAGAATTCCTATGAACCATTTTGGATGGAAAAAAAAAAACAAAACAAACCCACAAAAGAAATTACTTTTGGACCTTTTTTGGCTTCAAAACCTATGCAGTGTCTTCTGTGTTTGCCTTCACAGCACACTAGCAAGTTGCCTGTCCAGGGCCGGTGCCAGTGCAGGGACCAGGGCTCAGCCACTGCCACTCCAGGAGCACGCCACAGAGCTCATGCAACTCCTGCCCCAGGTTTCTTTCTCATGATCCCAAATCAGAGGCTTGGGTAAGAATGGGCTAGAGCAACACGTGCTCTCCTTGTCTGTTTCGAGCAGGCGTATGGTCTGCCCTGGCCAGCTGATGGGAACTAGGACATGCAGAGGAGTGTGCTCTCCTCATTCAGCTGCTCTGAGGACCTTGGAGCCAGCTGGAGCATTAAGGAGCTGAGCAGTTCCCTGCCAGCCCAGCTCCCAGAGCCAGCTTGAGGCACAGAAGAAAGCAGTTGCCTGGAGAGGCAGGCTGGTGGAAGCAGTAAAATCACAGCCGGGAGAGGACGAGCCATACCCTGGGGTGCTGCAGCAGCTGCTGCTCCCTGACAGGCTTCCCCAGGCCCCCTGCTCCCCTGCGGCACAGCCCAATTCCCTTCTTTCTTCCCAGTTACAGGGTCTCTGGATGCCTGCCTACAGCCTTGCCCTTGCTCTGCCTTGGCCAGTGCTGCCTCTTGCTTGGGGTTGGCCTTGCCACTGGCACACCCATCCCACACTCACCCTTGGAGCCATGACAGGGACTGCAGGGACCATTAGTTGCCCACAGTCATCCCTCTTGTGTCAGGCTTTCTCCTCACAGAAAAGAGAATTCTGCCTGCTAAAAAGCATTCCCTGTGCCTCAAACCCAGGGGACACTTGACTGCTGCATTAGATGCAAAGCCTAAAACCAGAGAGAGAGCAAAGACAGCAGGGAGAAAGGCTGGCCTCTCCTTCCTATTTTGAGAAGTCCTTTCAGAGGCTCTGTATTTGCTCTTTCACAGGAAGGATGTTCACTTGTGAGAGCTCATCCCCACTTGTGCAGCAAGGCCAGGCTCTGTGTGTGCTGCTTTGGGAAGGTGAACTTGAAGCAGTTAGCAGAACACATCACCACACTCAGCCTCTTCAAGCCTCACACTGTCTCAGAGACCTCCTGCTGAAAGCCACCCACAGGAGATTGCCAGGTATCAATCCCTCTGTTATGTGTTTTCTAACCTGCTCTCGGTAACACAAATGGAGAAGAGTGAGAGGCCGGTGTCTGCTCCATATACCAACCAGGAGACACTGCTTTTTTTGTCATGTTAAAGAACAGGGAGAAAACTGCTCAGCAAGCACATCAGGGTCCCAAACTTCCAGATGGGCATTACTGATATGTCAAAATTGCCACCAGGCCTACCAAAGCACTGAGGCACACCCCAGTCGGTGAGCAGCCTGGCATCATCTCCCCAGCAACCTGGGGCACAGCTCCTAAATTAGATGAGCCTGACTGTGCAGGTCCCCTAGAAGATGGGCTACAGTTAAGCAGTGTTGTCAGAAAGCACCTTCATAAAATACTGTGATTTTTGGAACATCTAGGGAAAGCATAAAACAGGTCTCAAATTGAGAAGCATTAGCAGCAGGAAAGAAAAATGAGTTATCCGAGCAGCTAATGGGATTTAAGTGAGATAAGCCCAGGCTGACAGTGGCAGATACCATTGGTGAGACACCTGGTCAGGAATACCTGTACTGCACAGCATGGGTGTTATTGGCTCGACATGAACTAGAAGAGGCACTATGCAGGATTAGTGGAGACCTCCACCTGGCCAAATTTAGGATAAGCTCCTCAGCATTTAGTCCCAGGGTAGTTTAAATACTTTTCTGCATAAGGGATTGGCTCTGAAAATCCCTTTCTTAAGTACTTAACTACAGGTCGGCTTGTTGGCACAGCCCAGCCTCATTCAGGTTGCATATTCCCAAAGGCAATGGCTGGGAACCGCGCTACAATGTGTGCTACCTGCAGAAACAGCCCTCCACATCCTTCCTTTCAGGCTCATTCAAGATCACTGCAGCCAGTTGCTGCGCAGCCTTCTTTGCGGCAAGCTGGAGTCCCACTGTGCCAGGCAACCATGACTTAACATAGCCAGAGAGGGGCTGTGTTTCTGCAGGGAAGGAGACTGCTCCTCTCTGCTGTCACCTAGACGGGCTACTGCTGAATTATACCTTCCCAATGTTTCACCAAGCAGCTCTGTGATGCTTTTTCTTCCCATTTCATTTCGGTTTTTTTCAACTGGTCCAGCTTTCCGTGATGCACTTGCAAGATATGGCATTATTTCGTCACTATTGTATGTTTATTTTCCTTATAAACTGACTCTAGCTGGCCCTTTCCAAAGTAGCTAAACTGCAGAAGGTGACACATTTGTCATCTGTATACTTGGGAGTCATTTGGTCAAGTAAAGCTTCTGTATGTAAACGCCGTATTCACTACCTAACAATTGGAGTGAAGTTTTTATGCACAGGGCTTATTATTTTCCGATCAGCAGCCCTGAGTTGGGACTTTTGGAGTAAACTGGTAGCTCTGAGCAGCTTTGAAGCATCACAAGTGGAAGGTTTTGTCCCCAGAAGATTTACTAGCAGGGATCTTTTCTTCAACTGTTTTATTAGCCTCCTTTTACATATGTATAGCAGTGAGGAGAGAAAACCTGTTGTTGGTGAAATACAGAGCCTATTTCCCCTGTGGTATCCACACAAAAAAATTGTGTGAAAAATTGTTGCCAAGGGCCTCCCCAAATCCTGAGGTTTAGCTTAGCACCATGATGCTTATGGCAGGGGGGTTGGAACTAGATGATCCTAAGGTCCTTTCCAACCCTAACTGTTCTATGTTTCTATGATTCTATGCTTTCAAACCCTCCAAGACTTCTCTGTCCCC
>NDXB01016700.1:36108-61965 GCA_002631895.1 Agapornis roseicollis
CTAAGGTCCTTTCCAACCCTAACTGTTCTATGTTTCTATGATTCTATGCTTTCAAACCCTCCAAGACTTCTCTGTCCCCCCCCCCCCCCCCACCCCCCCTTTTAAAGGTTGAAGCTGGGGTAACAAATTCAGTGGTAAGAATGGAGGCCCTGCCCTTGGCTTCAGCTGGCGCTGCCAGAATAAATCTGGGGCCCCTGCCACAGCCAAACTGCTGAAAAGTTTTCACCCACTTAACACGGGTTTTGTAATTTTCACTTGCAAGTTCTTGTTGAATTGAGCCCTGTTGTGTGGACAAATTGGACAAGAAAAGTTTAAATGTTACCACTTTGGCTTCTCCTCAAGTGGTGCTGAGCACAGATGTTTGCAGGGGCCATCATGTCCCTGTAAGAATGGGGGCTTTGTGTGCATAACCTTACAAAGGGCAGAATAGCCCTGCTTTGCTGCCAGCCACAGGATCATCCTATCTTTATGTGTTGATTTATTAGGCCAGGGATGAATGAAACCGTAATTAATATTACTGAAGCATTAGAGTCTATTTAATTTAAATGCCACTGAATATTTCACTTTCAGTTGGGAGTGACAATGTGTTCGGTACTGTTGGTGAAAGCTTCAGCCATCTGTTACCCCTGCTAAGAAGGGAAGACAAGAGAGACACAGAGAGACAGAGAGCATTGAGCTTTGTGGCTTTTCCAAGCCTCCAGGATCATCATTCAACTCAAGGGCAGCCAAGAAGCATTCCTGCGCACTGGACCCTTAGGGTATAGGGGGAAGACCTGAATGAGTATAGGGGCAACATAGCTTCCTGAAGAATGAATGGAGGGAGAAAGATGGAGATTTACAGTACGCATATATGTACATACATAAAGAATGTATGAGTATATACATCAAAGTCAAGTGCCCCAGCAGTAGAAGGAGAGAAGAGCAGGAAACTGGGTGACTTACAATGGTCTAAAAAAAAGGTGGTCTTTTAAAAGGTGGGAGGGAGGAAGGAGCCAGGGCTAGGTGTTTATGTTGGTTTTAATTAGCCTAAGCAGTGAGGTTCCAGTCCAACTCCACCATAGCAGCTATCCAGGATTTGATTTGATAGGCATCTCGATGTTGGGAGCATGAGACTTTCTCGATGAGCTGCTGCAGTGAGATGGTCTCCACCAAGCTAAACCAAATGAGGGGCTGGTGTAGCATCACCTTTGTTCTTGTGGTGGCAGGGTGGGGACATGGCAGTCCCCAAGTGGAGCAAGAGGCTGGGGATGCGGGCAGGAGAGTGCCAGTGCTGGGGCTGTGCATGAGGATGCTGGTGGGAGGCTCTGTCCTCCATGGGATGGTAATTAGCACAGTGGGTTTTCTTATAATTGGGATCATTTGTTCTCCCAGTTTTTCTCCTGCAAACTGATTTCATGCCAGAGGGAAGCTGTGTGACTCACACCTTGCCATGCCAATTAGCTGATAAACATCAAATGTAAACAAAGATGGCCTAATTAAGACTAGTCACCCAACCTCTACATGCGTCTTGTCAAAATCACACCAGCCTTTTGCATCCAGACTTATTTTATTGTTTGCTGGGACTAAATTAGCAGCTTTGCACAAGAACCACTTATCTTTGAGAGAAGCTTAGAGCAGGTAATGAGGCAAATTGGGAGCTGGCTGCAGGAGCAGTGTCACCCTCTCCATCTCAGCAGGGATAGACAGGGCAAGCACTGCCTCTCCAACACACACTGGGGCTGAGGGCAGGGATTTGTCTGCCACTGAGTAATGCTGGGGGCTGGTGTCTGACCCAGCAGCCACGTCTTGGGGTATATTCACTCAATTTGTCTTCCTGAGTGCTACTATGTGTACGTGAAATCTGTAATGTGTGTGCCTCCTGCCGCTCCCACCTGCTGTGAAAATTCATCAGTCAGAGCCCATCGCTTACCACGGGCCTGTCCCCCCCAGCTCACAGCCTGGGGAGTTATTTGCACTTTGGAGCAGAGGTGTACGACAGCGACACATCCCAGCCGCAGCGTTTCACACCCACTTTGCACCAGAGTGAAGGATCACTCAGGTGAGCTGTGGCAGAGAAACAAACCCATGGAGGAAGTTTTATTCTAGGAGGTATCCTTATGAAATCCATAGGATTGTTTCATTCTCAGTGGATCATCTGTCCCTAGGCAGTATCCCCTGGGTCCTGAAGTGCCCATGCTCACACCAGCAGCCTGTCCTGGGATCTCATTGGTCTTATTGTCAGGGAAGGCTTATTGTCAGGGAAGTATCTTTGCTGCGTACTAAGCCAGTTCGCTCCTGTCCTACCCAGGATGAACATGGGAAGTCCTTCTTTCCCCCTTTATGACCATCTTTAACATACATGAAGGTTGTTACAATTTCTTCATCCCTAGCATCTTCTCCTCTTTTAAGCTCAGCAACCCCCGGGCATTTGCCTGTTTCTCTTAAGTTGTATTTTCCAGGTCTTTCATCATTTTCACTGCTCACCTCTGAAGGCTCTCAGAGTATGGCTTTTGCACCTGAAGCACAGCATTCAAATGGCAGCATGGCATCCACCTGGTTGTGCTTCATCCCATCTCTGGATGCAATCCTCTTACCCCCTCTGCATCAAACTTGGCTTCTTCGAGACAGACATGTTCCTCCTGAATGTCATCCCACCTCCCCACCTACCACTGGTCCTCTATTTTGGGTCATCTGAGACTGTAATCACTTAACATCAGTTCCACTTTTCAGGGCAGGAGTCTGCACTACCTTTGTAAAGTGGAAGAAAACTAGAGGCAGGGGTACAACCACTGCTTCTTTCTGCATGACAGGACTTCCTCTATCATAGAAAATAACCAGAGTGATTTAAAATAGTTTGTTCTTGACAAATCCCCATTGGCAGCTACCCCACCCCCTGGGTGTTTGCAGATAGTTGTATGATTATTTGCTGCAGCACTTTCCTGGGTTTTAAACTGGGCTGCCTTGTCTAAAACTCACCAGTGTCCCTTTTCCTACTGTATAGGTCCCCTACAAGCCCTCAGCGAAAACTGCTAATGGCTCTGAGCCCACTTCTGGCCCTTTGCTAACCATCCCAGGCAGCTGGGGAATAAGCTCTTACACCATGTCAGTGAGGGTGATAAAACACCATCAATACTTCCCTGCTTCTCACAAAAGACTACAGGAAAAAAAACTTGAAGAAGTTACCGGTTCTCTTTTATTCCGACTGAACTGATGTCTTGCTCATTCACATAGGAGAAAGGGATCTACTTCTCTGAGGGAGGTAGCAACTAGTTATGCCTCACACTCACCAGTGGGTACTCACCTTTCTGATGACCAGCTACACAGTTTAGGTCAGTGTCTCTGTAAATGGCAAGGTTCATTGGAATGAAAGCTGAAGGAACGCAGGAAAGGCAGACATAGTGCAATTGCAAAGGGTAGCCAGTCACAGCCATTTTCAGTGGTGTTTCCTTCTAAACTCCCTACTCAGAGATGCTTCAGAAATGAAGACGGACTCACCCCACTAGTCTGACCAGGTTTGGAAAGCAGGACTTTCCAAGCATGGATCAGCTCTTTATAAAGAGGGAAGGGAAAGTATGTCTTCTCACACAACAAATAAACGTAATTCTGATGTCATTTATTTAAAGAACCCTACTTCCAAAGCCTCAGATCTTTGAAAGTTACCTGTCTTGCAGATTATCCGAATGCCGTGTACTGCTTGCCAGCAAAGGCAAGAAGGACACATTGGTACCTGGCTGGAGGAGTGAGCAAAGAAACTTTACACCAAACTGCAGCCATCCTGATCGATGCAAATGTACAAAAATCAAGCACAGAAATACAGTTTGCACTGTGAGTGCAGGTGTACCCACAGCTCACATCAGCACTTGCAGCACAGGAGTGAAGCTACTGCAACTGAGCCCATTTAACAGGTAAGTCATCTGACACTTAGTGAGAGAACAATTTTGTGGCTGTTCAACAGTCTGGTGGTGTTCTGGGGAAGACATTTCACAGTAACGCATAAAGCAGACCATCGTTGGTGGTGTCAGCAGGAAGTTTTATGTTGCATATACTTACTATTGTCTTAAAACAGTTCAAGAAGCATTCACTAGCTAATCAACAAAGTAACACAGTTATGCCAGATGACAAAGTGTTTTGCTTGTGTGAGTTTCTCCACTGGCAGGGCTCAAAACAACATGTAGCCTCGTAACTTTTTAAATTGCAGTCAGGTCCTGCGTGCTCTCCCCACTGGCCTTCAGCTGACTCATCCTTTTCAGAGTATTTCTTTTCCTTACTGTGTCTGTAGGCTGCACATCCCGTAGCCAGAGCCAGATCAAGCTGGTACTAGACAGTACGGTGAACCCGTGTTTCTCTGTGGTAGTCTCATCAGTTTCTGCTGAATTTCAGCTTTTACTGAAAAGGGGGGAAAAAAACCCATCAAGCTCTCTAGGAAAGAGGAACAAGCTTTGTGATTGTGACCTCAAGGAGGGCTGCTTCACCAATATGGTAGGGAAAGACAGACAGTGGGGAGACCTCACCTGGAGTATTGTGTGCAGTTCTGGTGTCCTCAACATAAAAAGGACATGGAGCTGTTGGAACAAGTCCAGAGGAAGGCCATGATGATGATCAGGGGACTGAAGCATCTCCTGTATGAGGACAGGCTGGAGAACAGAAGGCTGCGTGGAGACCTCATAGCAGCCTTCCAGTATCTGAAGGGGGCTTTATAGGGATGCTGGGGAGGGACTCTTCATTAGGGACTGTAGTGACAGGACAAGGGGTAACGGGTTCAAACTTAAACATGGGAGGTTTAGATTGGATATAAGGAAGAAATTCTTTCCTGTGAGGGTGGTGAGGCACTGGAATGGGTTGTCCAAGGAAGTTGTGAATGCTCAGTCCCTGGCAGTGTTCAAGGCCAGGCTGGACGAAGCCTTGGGTGACATGGCTTCTAGTATGAGGTATCCCTGCCCATGGCAGGGGGGTTGGAACTAGATGATCTTAAGGTCTTTTCCAACCCTAACTATTCTATGATTCTACAAGAGAATGAACCACAGGGAGGACCTGTGACAGGTCTCAAAGGCAGAGATAGAAGCCACCTGCATGGGAGCTGCATGTATTTCCCCATTCCCACTGGGGAACATGGCATGGGGACACTGGAGGGTTGATGACCAGCACACATTTACAGATTCAGCTGTAAAGGGTGAAGCAACCTGGCACAAACTCAACGCTGGTGTTCCTTTCCCAGGGTCCTGTGATGGGGGAGCCTCTTGTGCTCATTGGTGCCCATCTCCAGGGGACTGCTGTTCCTGCACCTGCCCTGCCCAACACAGCAACCCTTTCTCTGCATGAGAACCAAAGGCAAAACGATGCTCATCAGTAAGAAAAGCACCATGTAAGTAGAAATGGAAGATTTCCAGTCCTCAAAGAGCTACCAGTGAGCATTTTCAAAGTGGCATTAAAGAACACTTTGAAGTACAGCCCGTGAGTTGAAAAATGCATTTGGGGGAATAAGCCCATCGTGTTCCAAAGGTACAAACTAAGCTTCATTTTACTAAATATAGACATGTAAGGCATGGCAAAATTCATCAAAACTCTCAATCATATCTCCCAAAGAGATGTGTTGTGACAGGAGACCAGCAACCCCATGAAAATAAGGGCTTGGTATTCCAGTACTTACACGCACGAGTTACCTCCGTAGTGTAAGCAAAGCCACTGGATCAAATGCTTGCTGGATTACACCCCTCACATTGGCAGCTTACGCCAGGTCACTTGGCAGGATCTTTCCCACAGGGAGATGGCTCACCCTCCGGCCAGGTTCCTGGCACCTCCTTCATGCCAATGGTGAGTCTTCAGAGTTCAGCTTTTCCACCATCAGAGATCAAGTAGGAAAGTAAGGTTAAAAGAAAAAGCTTTATTGATTCAGTTATACGAAATTATCCCCTTTGCAGCGTGGTTTACACTAAGCCTCCAAATCTGACATCTGTTTGAAAGCCCTTTTAATATATCCAATTATAGATTTTCAGCAACTTTGTGGAATGTCGGCTTTCCTGGCTACTGACCCTGGAAAACACCATTGAAATCAGGAGGGATTTTGTCATTGAGCTCAGTGGGGGAGGATCAGGTCCTACATAATTTTATTGTCAGCAATGATGACCTCTCTTCACAAATGAAGAATACCCATCCTGAGCCATGGCCTTCGGAACGTAAACCATTCATTTTTTATAGCTGGATCCTTACCCAAGTGGGATATTTTGTGCATGGTTAACTTATCCCAGGGCTTTAAATGCTTGCCAAGTGGCTTTAATAGCAGGATGTTGTTTAAAAAGATTGGGAAGGATTTTGGGCAGTAATAGAGATAATTGCCAAGGAGAAATAAATGAATCTTCAATCTCAAACCAACTTGGCTTTATCATTGGGTCAGGAGGGAAGACCCAGAAAAATCCCCTGTCTAAGACTAAACGTGTAATGATAGTACGGGATTTAGTGAAGTTGGCAGCTGTCAAGATTCTTTGATAAACATATCTTTTGAGGTTTAATACAGGTTTCCAATTCCATATAAAGGCACGAAAGCCCCCTTTTCACTCCAGGGATTTGGCATCATGAAATAAAAAAGCTGGAGGTGAATTTCTGGGAGAGGAGCAGACAGTGAGTTAGAATTGTAGGTTGCACCGAGGGAGAGAAACTGCATGCAAAGGGGCTAAGTGCAGAGCCAAGAAGGTAAGGAGAGTTTTGCAGGTCAGAGGGTACCTGCAAAGGGATGGGTGTCCTTTGGATACTCCTTGACCACCCCTTGGCCACCCCTCAGCTGCCCCTTGGTCCCCAGAGAGACATGACAGATCCAAAGCTTTCGTTTCTGCTTTCCAAATAGCAAAGAGAGCGTATCCAGTGCATATTCAAGCATATTATTTACGGATTCATTCACCAGGGAGGGGAGGAGGTTGAAAGCCAACCATCTTAATGAGAAATTATCTTATCTTCTCATGCAGAATAAGGTACTGCATGACACAGCAACATTTCAGGTCAACCTTTTGAAAAATGAGTTGCCAAATAAAGACTGCTGAAAAAGCAAAAACAAGGACTGACTTCAGACAGGTCTCCCCTGCTAGGATTTGGGGCTTGAGTGGAGGTTCAGCTTTTCTCCCTCTGTGATACCCTGTTTCTTTGCCTGCTGTCAGACAGTGCCCTGGGCAGCAGGACTCTTGCTGCTTTCTGCAGTCAAAGCCACCTGAGGTGACTTCTGCAAACACTCCCAGGGTTTTTAGAAGAGTAGGGAAAGGCATTTTAGAGAGAGATGATTTATTTTTCAGCAAAGACCTTTCCCAGTTCGGGTGGGGGAAGACTTTTGGGATGTAATCAGCGAACATGGACCACTTGGGGATTTCATGAGTGGAAAAAGCATTTTAGTGAATTGTAAGTAATTTTTCAACTAAGACCTTCTCCAGCTCAGGGTGGGGCTTTCCCCAGGTATCTTCTTAGCAGTCTACTTTTCTCCTTTCTAGACCCTATATTCTCATTTATGGGAAGTGACATGGAGGAAACTCAGAAGCACTGTACAGCCTGACAAAATGATTTCTCTCTTTATGATCTGAAAAGGAAACCGTGACCCATTTTTTCCAAAAGCAATATTAAAAAAGGCAGAGCAACATGACATGAGCAATACAAAACTGGCCACCTTTGGATTAAGGAGTTGCTATTTCAAACCTCCCAGCTACTTCCCATATTTGCGATTGCCCCCAGGAGACCAACAGAAACCATGAAGGAGGTGCGCGGTTTGGCATGACAAGTCCTTTGCTGTACACAGGGTCCGGGAGGAGTGTCGTTCTTTTGAAATTTACAAAAAAACCCAAGACCAAAACCAAGCTATGGAATAAAACTGGGGCAAAACAATCCCAAACTATGAAAAGAAAGATCCCCTGCCAGTGAGCATGGCTCTGTGTTACCCAGAAAGAGAACCTTCCCACCAACGTGTGAATTACAGCCCATTTCCAGCTCAGGGATCTGCATTTTAAGGCTGGCTTAGCCCCCCTCTGGGGAAGGGGTGCAGCCTCCCTTGCCAGCAGGCCATGGGCTGAGCTTGCTGCTCCCTCAGGCTACTGTTCACAGCCCGCTTGCCTTCAGTATTGACATGCTCACACTTGGCGGTATTATTCGGAGCTTTGGGTCTGATGAGCGTATTTATATGGCTGACACCCAGACCTACTTGCCTATTCCTGTGGATTCCCGTGAAGTGCTGTCATGGCTTATTACCTGTCTATCTGCCTTCAAGCCTGGGTGACTTTTAATTTTTTGAAGCTTAATGCTGGGAAAACAGAATCGCTTCACATTAGTTCAGTTCACCTCCTGAATGTATGGATTTATGATATATAATACTGTATCACACACAGTTTGGGAGCTGGTTTCACTGCTGAGCTCTTAAAAATAGCCTTATTTTATCAGAAATGAACCTTTTTATCAAGAGAAGGTAAAATACCTTCATCAGATTTGGGAAACTTCTGCAGCTATTGCTCCATGTTGCTTGTCAGGCTGAGGAGTCCTTGTTCATGCCTTGGTCTAATCCAGACTTGTGTACCGTAGCTCAGTGATAATTGGAAACTCTTCTCACTCCAGCATTTTCAGCTGTTGTAAAAGTCTGCAGCTAATGTCATAACAAGAATTAAACTGTCTCATTATATTACACCCGCATTACCTGACTTCGCTGGCTATTAAGGTGACAGCACATTGATTTAAAATTTGTGTTAACTGTTTACCCCTTCTTGCAGAGGCTTTCTTGGGGTTTTGTAGTGACCTGCAGGCTTTCTTTAGCTGTGGATTATCTTTGTGTTCAGCTTTATATGGACTTACCAAAAGAATCCTCTTTGTCTGTATTGTACCATGTAATGCCCTCAGCCCATGGAATTCTTTGGCATATATATTCTCTGCATGGGTCACTTTTAGAAACAAGCTAATGGGGAGGGCTGGGCTGGTTTTCATATTACAAGGCTTTAAGAGACTTTTTCCCTCTTTCATTTTTATTTATATTTGCTCTTTTCAGTTTTTATTTTTTTTTACTAATATCACGAGGAGAGTGTTTTAGATAAACAAATGTACTCTGCCTACAAACCCGATGGATTTATGGGTTTAATGAAGAAAGTAGCCCATACTACCCCCCAAAACAGACCTTACAGACAATCATCCTCAGGCTTCCACTTCTGGATTGAATAAATTGATCCCAATGTAAGCTCGTGGTAACAAACTTTTTACCTAGAATTGAGAATAAAAATTGCTTTGTGCCATATGCTCTCCCTCTGGCACAAAATGAGTATTGCCTCAGTGGGACTTTGGCATGTGCGGTGATTACAAGACTGGTAAATGGGGGCCATTCTCTTATTTTCCATGATCTAGTTTTCCAAATCCATAAACAATGTATTTCTTCACAGATACTTGGGGAAAAAAAAATCCTTTACTGTCTCCAAGACTATGAGCTTTATTCACCCCCTTCATTAAGAGCTGAAACATCTCTCACCTGCTCCACTTTGCTGTGCTTTCTCTCACCGGAGCAATTATTGAATGGGAAATGGGAAGATGTCAACTTGTCTTAACAAACAATCTTCTAATTTTTGTCAAAAAGGTAAGCAATCAAGTAAGTAATAAACATTTACTTATGAGTTTAAATTCACATTGAAATCACCAAATGGGTCTTGTCCCAGATGTCAGGGACTTTGGAGCAGATCTCGGCTTGTTCTTGAAACATGGCCTTAGCTAATGGACATCTTCCTAAGGAGACCTGCTCTGCCTTCCCCCAGCAAGAAGTGCTAATCGCATAACCAGCCTCGTCCCATCTCCCACTAGGTCCTTTTTTGCCTCTTAGTAAAGAAATGAGCTTGTGCATGAGCTGCATCCAGATTTTAGAATTCTCTAGAGGCTAGTGCATTTTACACTGTTTATAGCTTATAAACGCGATTGTGAATTGCAAAACTATTCCTGGTTATTTGAGTTTCCAGCACTTTTTTCCTGGGGAAAAGCAAAGTCTCCCAGCTGTCATTAGAGAGCACTTCATTAGAAAAAAAACATTCACTATTTATATTTTGAGCAGCAAAGTGCCACTCACTTGTATGAATAAAGCATGCGCTTTCCCAGGTTGTTGATGACTGTTCCCTGCACACCAGTGGTCTCAGCCAGCTCCAGCACCCATGCATGACAGAGCCTCAAAACCAGAGAGAGATTTGCAGTAAGAGCTCCAGCAACAAACACGGTGCTGGATGGCACAGAGGTCCAACTGGGTCCCCTCACCATTAAAGCAGTGCCAATAAGGTAGTCTACATTTAATATGAACTTTTCCACCTTTGAAAAGCATTGCTTGGTGCACGATAACAGCGTTTTAAAAGCCTTTTGTTTCATTCCTGTTTTGATGAACTTCTCTCCCTTTGATGTTCGCCTGGAGTTTAATCACGACAAAACACAGACAATGGTTAGATTGTGGAAGAGAAAAAGGTGCTGGAGGAGCACAATACAAAGCATTATCCACTGTCTCCCCTGTGCCACTCACTTGGCAGGCGGCAGCAAGTGCTGCAGTGAGAGCAAACCAGGGTGACAGTGTGGGTGTCCTGGGCTCATGCCGGCTCCTGCTGCAGCAGCAGCTGGAACGGGGCTCACAGCAGAGGATCTGGAACAGCCAGGCCTTGGGAAAGGTTCACTGCTGTCAGTGCCCAGCCCATGGTGCCTGCCTTGAGCTGTAACATTGCAGGTTCCAGTTTGTCGCATTGTCCCCAAAGGCCTCCTCCAGTCTCCGGGAGCAATCTGGCAAGGATGCATCCCAGCCCCCCTGCTACCCATCAACACCCTCCCATGTCAGCATCTCCCACATCTCTCCTGCCTCTAGCATGGGAAGGTGAATGTTTGAAGAACCCCTGAAGCACCAGATGGGCACAGGGTAGTGCTCTAGCACAAACACCAGCCTCTTCCCAAACTGCTGTTGCCCCTGGCTCTGGCAGGTTTACAGGAGCTTGCTGTTGTCTAGGGTCTGGCTCCCAGCATCAGGGTCTTTGAGCATCTTGGTTTTCCTTCAGAGATACATTTCTAGTCTACCTGACTGGGGAGGAAATCTCAAAAAGCAGGAGACAGAAATAACCCTTAAATGTGTTATTTCTATAGTTGTTCCATTATTTTAAGAAAGGGCACTGATGAACCATTTCAGAAGGCAAGGTGGGGCAGCAGCTGCCATTGCTCATCCCAACAGCATCATATCTACAGGTCAGAGCTTACTTGGGCTCTTTTCTCCCTGCCCAGATGCTCTGTGGGCTTGAATCAGCCCCCTCACACACTAAGTCTCCTTATGAATTATTGGTGCATATTAATTCCTGGTGCCACCTGCTTGTCTCCCAGCCAGGGTCATCCCCATGCAGCTGATACCACCTGCCTGGAGGTATCCTTGCAGCAGTGCTCTGTGGTGCCCAGGAACTCCCATGGAAAGGGCAGTGCCCAGGCTGCACCCCATGCCCACTGAAGCTGGCAGAATCAGGTGATCTGGGGACACCTTCATGACTCAGGTATCACCCTTGCCCAGCCCTGCCTGTGGGCAATTGCTGCTCTCAAATGTGCGTCATGGCACACGCCAGCCCAGGTCACATCTCGGGACCTGCCAACTTGGGTCACACCACAGCACATGCCATCCCTGGTTACCTCTCGGGACCCACCTTCCCCAGTCACACCCTGTCCCAGCAGCACCCCAGGCACCACTTCAGCTACCACAATCCCAGACCCCTGATGGTGGGCACAGTCTATATTGGGATAGGTTTGTGCTGCACCAGCACAATAGGTCATTTTCTGTAAAGTTCCTCATTGCTTTTGGTAGCCTAAATCAGCAAAGAGACCCAAGTGTATTTTTCCAGGCTTGGCTGCTGTTCAAGTGCAGTTCTGCACTTCAGGACAGGAACTTGCAAGGACACTGTCCTGCCTTACCCATCCCACCCTGTCTGCAGACAACTTCTTGTACAAAATAAGGACGGAGTCCCAGTAAACCCATATATAACCTCATTGCTTCTCGGATGGCCTCTGCCAACAGCAGTTTCTGAATTATTTCTGTGGTGGAATAGTGTAATTACAGCCTCTGCAGGTATCACTGCCTACCTGAGAACAGGTTTGAGGAGTTTCAAGTGGCAGAGTTTGGGGATCACACATTTTCAGTACTTTTGCTTGGATTTTTAACCTTATGTTATGACATCTGTAGTCCCTGCTGGTCTGACCTACTTAGTGAAGTCAAAGACACTGGAGATTAAACTGGGCGATCCAGTTCAGAGCATACTTATATTTTCAAGGTCCTGACAGAATTCATTAGTTTCTAATAATCAAATCTTGCTATTCAAAAAACTATCTGTAACTTTGCATTTAAAAAAAAACCAAAAGAATCTTATTTACAAAATAAAGTAATTTTGGCTGCCTGAGAAAGTAAAATCTGTAAGCCCAAATAACTGAACTGCACCCAAAATGTATACAAAAGATTTTTAACAGCTTATTAACCAATGCTAATATCTGGTGGTGTGGACCATGGTGATTACAGGCCCTGTAAAATTCAGCTTAACTGTAGTGAACAGCCTTTTTTAGGAATGCTTTTCACTGTGTCCCCATTTCAAAACCGGAAAGCAAACAAGTTGTAGCAGACTTTCTCCTGCAAAAATGAATATGTCAAGCTCTACTGCATTTTGCTTAAGTATAAGAAACTCAAATAAAAGTGATCTTAGAGAGAGGGAGCTGGCTTCAGGGCAGAGACTAGTGGAGATCTCTGTGAGTATATTTGCTTTTCCTAAAGTTGGAGGTGTGGGTAGGTTTACTTGTTGCCAGAGGAAATCATTCACGAGTCTAAGACCTTCCAAGACCAATTCCCTTTCCTATTGCACTATGCAGCTGATATTTTTATAATATTTTGTAGATATGAGTGAAAATAGGAAATCACTTTATCATTTTGAGATAGCATCTCTGCTTTTTATTCCATTATACTTTATATATACGTAAACTTTATATATATGTAAACTTTATACTTCACATGTATACTTCACGTATGTATATGTGAAGTTTTCATAGCAAATTAAATTTGCCTGTGCTTAAGAGCTTACAGGGGAATTCATGCAGGGCCTGATCCAGAGCCTTTCTCCATTCCAGGAGCAGGGGCACCAACATCTGAAAATCAGGCACAAGGCTTTCAAGCAGGTCCTGGACACTGAACACCTACGAACATTTTGCCTTGATTAAAAAAAATGCTTGGAGTGTAACTGTGTTTTCCTGGTATTTGATGCCTTGGTTTGTGCCTGGGAGAGTACGGTCACACTATTTAACACTTCTTTTTTCTGGCTTTTAATTCATATCATGAACGTATGGCCAAACAGACTTCAAAAATGATTACATGACTGTGACCACGGCACTAATGTTTGAAAAGCAGTTGCTGTCTGTGCAATGTTTTTCTCTACTTTTATGGCTTATATGCAACCTGGAAGACATTTTTTGCTACATCTGATCTGCACTGAAGCAGCCTATATAAACTGCTGTTACTGTTGGGCAGGCTTATGCTGCCATGTGGGGACTTGCACATCTAGTTTCCAGTGACCCCTTCAGACATAGGTACAGATCTGTTCTGCTGCAATACCAGCTCTCTATATACAGGAGGATATTTGCAGTCATGCTTTGCTGTACAATAATATATAATTTAAAATGTGCAAAATTGGTGTGTGAAAGGTTTTATTCCTGGAGGTAAAATCCACTGAGTGAAATTTCAGCATTCTACTGAGTGAGAGATTTGTGCTCAAAAATGCATTTCTGCAGTTTTCTCAACGAGTTTCCTCAGGTGATTGATTCATAGATGCCTGAATAATGGTTAAAAGCCAAGTGCACACAATCAACATAAATTACTGGTATGAAGCAAGCACCGGATACTGAGAGAATCTTTATTCTTCTGGAGCATCTCATACCAGTAACATAAATTTTTTTTGTGCAACACGAGACAGAAGTCATTTGCAAAACGGTGTACTGAGCCAAAGTCCCACTCATTTCTAACCTCTGTCTGCAACGGCTGCTTTGCTCTGTTGTTACCATAACCACACATCCATTTGATGTTATATACAAAGGTTTCTCTTAAACAGAAATCAGTTACAACCATGGATGCTGCTTAATAATTAAGATACAGATCCCTGATCCTGCAAAGGTTCAGGCAAAGCCTTAACTCTGCATGCAGCAAAGAAGCTCAGAAACCTGGCGAAATCCCTTGCAAAAGCACATGCAGAATACCTTTTAGAGCAGGATCTGTAGGTGCACACTTCAAGGATCACCACCATATTTCAGCAAATGTCTGTCTCAGAGACAAATTACAAAGGGATTGTATTAAAGCCTGGGGGGGTCACCCTTGTATTACTGGAGGTCACTGCAGGTTTTGTCTTCTCAGGCTGAGATGGGCAGGCAGCAACTCATATCCAAACCAAACCTATCTAGATCTGAGGGACCTGTGAAGAAGCACCAGTCCAGGATGCAGGCAGGTGGGCTGTACATGGCTTTAAGTTCACTGAAGGCTCTGCTTTTGTTCCCTTTGCATCTTTTCCCCTCAAAGGATATGGGGGTCCAGAAAGTTTTCTGCATTAAAGAGAACTTGCCTTACATTGCAGGGAAGAGCAAATTTCACAAATTGGAGCTGGCTTATGTAGCTGCCCCCTCCTTGCTAAACAGCATATTTTTTTCTTGTGTTTGCATTTTGCTACTGCATTTCCTTCTGCTTTACATAATCTGCCAATACTGGGTTTCTTTTCATTAGACTTTCCTCTCTTTTGACATTTACTCTTCCTCACTGATAGTTCCACCCTTTACACAACTTTCTTCAGTGATTTGGTTTGATTCAAACCGAAATAGCTAAAGTGGTATCTAAAAGTTATTCATTTAGCTATACCTACTTACTATAAAGCACACTACTTGTATCAGTTTCATTCCTTGGATAATTTTTAGGGAAAACGTAACACTCCCTTTATTTTAGATCCTTTCCTTATCTTGCCTCAGGCGTAGGCTTCAAAAGACATGCATGCAATATAGATGCTTAATTTACTCTTACAAATATGCAGATGATATTGCTATGAGCAGTAAGCATTGCTAAGGGCATGGCTGAAGACCAGAACCAAAAAAATCAATTACAAAACTGCTGTAAATTCCATATTTTCTAAGAATTTCGGCAGCCACTGGTGTGCCTCAGCCTCCATCTCACCCTCATGAATTTAAGAGCCTGGGACACACACTTACTCACTAACGCAAGCTCTGTGTGTGTGTACATAAACAGTACACCAGATTTTGAAACAGCCATCTGAGGATGTTATGCCTGTTAGTCAAAGTCTGACAGTAAAGGCAAGATTTTTGTTTAAACAGGGGGATTTGGATTGTGACTCAGAGAGAAATCATGCAGGGTACTAGGATGTCATGAAAAACCCTTAGAAAAACACATTATTGTCTGGGAAACCTGGACATACAAGTGCAAAGTCTGCAAAATTTTGCAATTACTGAGTCGGATTTCTTTCCTTTTACCTGCAGATTGTGAATCCAAGTAAGTTATGTCTTCAGTAAAACATCAAGCAGCAGACAGGTAAAGAGGAGATCAATGGCTAAGCTTCCACTGGCCTCAGAGACACTAGGCTTTCGTCCACACAGCTTTAGTCCCTGGTTTTCACACCTAGGTGTAAATCTGGCTTTGGGCTATGATGCACACTTTTACCAAACATGGTTAGTATTAATCACATTTTGTTTAGGTCAGTATAGATCTCTGTTTGATGCATGTAGCAATTGCTCACTGCTCTGTATCCTCTAAATGTTCGTATATAACAATATCCGTTCTAAAAGCAGCTTATACCCAGGTCACAATATCCTTACTCCCCAAACCCCCACTATTGCTGACAATGTCCTACTGCTCACAAAATATAACACTAAACGTTGCAGTCCTGATTTTTATTTTTTTTAATGTCCTTATAGTCCTGCTAATGGCTTTGACTTCCTTAAGAAGTATTTCTCACACCAGAAAATCTATTACAGTTTCACTGTGCCTTCCCGCATGGTGATCTGAAATGCTTCAGTAAAATGAAGCAACCTATCAATACTGTATCTATTGCACATGAGACATCTACAAATGTGGATCAGTGTAATCCAGTCATTGATTTTAGGATTCTCAGTCCTCAAAGGACTGTGACAAATCTATATATTGTCCCTGAGTGGTGGGGTTTGCTTTTAGATTTCTGATTTCATTGGGGAAATCGTGTACAATTTAATGCAAGCAGAAAGTGCTCTTCTGCTGCCCTGCTGAGAAGGCCCACAACCATGTGTGGGTCCTTCAAATCTCAACTGTGGTGCACACTACTAATTACTAGGCAGATAGCTGCAGGCAGACCAACACCCTTTTCTTTTTATAAAACAAGAAAAGGAGAATGATTTTAGTATTATTGCTTTGCCCCACATCTGCTTTGTTTTGGAGCCCACTTGTATTGTACAGGTACCATTCCTGGTCAGGTGTGAAGGAAGCATTTGGCTCTCCAGTGCCAGTCAGTAAATCTTGTCCTGTTGTATCTTTATCTGGCATTTGCATGTGTATGGTTATCCCTTTGACACACAGCAGACTGTATACAGATAAACGTGTCCTTGTAACAAAGAGAGAGATTCTTTTCCTGATAGACCTAGAAAATTAAGGGACCATGCCTGTAGGTGGGTGAATGTATACACACACACAGAGCCCTCCAAATGCACACACTTATACAATGTTTTATGTAACTGAACTTCAATGCAACACAAATATTTAACAGAAATGGTTTGCAACTCACTGGCTAAGGACAACTGAATCAATTGCTAAAGAAAGAAGGGGAAAGTTCTTAACAATGTCTCAAACTTCTCAATTTTAAATTAATCAGAAAAAATAAAAATAGATGACTAAATACTCAGATTTTGGCTAATCTTTAAGATCTAATGCACACACAGACAAGACATTTGTGTATTACACTGAAAAGCCATGTAACAGATATACCCTCGATATTGTCCTCAGCAACTAATTGTCATTCCAGATACCACAACAACTTCAAGCTTTCACCGTGTGCTCAAAGATGAATAAATCAATATATATTAGTTCTTTACCCAAATTGTAAGCTGTTCT
Organism: Agapornis roseicollis; assembly: GCA_002631895.1. NCBI lineage: Eukaryota > Metazoa > Chordata > Aves > Psittaciformes > Psittacidae > Agapornis > Agapornis roseicollis. The sequence goes on from NDXB01016700.1 coordinate 53,189, forward strand.
CAAACCTAACTGGAAAGATCACACTGGCAGAGGTACAGAATGGGCAGTTTTCCAGGCTCCGTGTAAAGCCTGCAGTATCTGACCCACTATGGATGAAGCTGGCACTGAGCAAGGTATACTCTGAATACACCACCTAACACAAACGTCTAACAGAAACTGAACTCCAAAATATTGCACCTTAAAACCATGTCATTTCTATGCCTAGGAAAGTAATTGTCAGTGCTTTTTGGAAGCATTAGATTTGTTTCTGTTCTGCTTGGAGAGGGTATTTTCTCACCCTTTGTTTGCTATGATGATGTGTTATTGATACAATCCATCTTTAAAACTGGAAAGAAAAAAAAATACAATACTCCATCTGTTCGTGTGTTTAAAAGTAAGGCTTCACAAAATGCATGACAGCATTACAGCAGGATTTTCTGGTCACTCACACCAACCTGCAGAGCCAGGTTTGCCACTGTGAATCACACGGAAATTCCCAACTCATGATCCACCACAAGCAAAATCAGCTCAGAGAAATCCGAGGAATGGGATCTTCTGTGCCAAAAAAGACTGACATTATTGCATCTACTCTACACCTCTGAAACTGCTAGTTTATGCAACATCATTACTGCATGAAATACAATTCACGTGAATGGCTGTGAGATTCACTGTTAAAGACACAGACTCCTCCACATACTTTCTTTGCCATCTTCTTTCAATCACTACCCAACTTATTGGGCAGACCCCCAGAATCACATAATTCATATGTAAAACTGTACATTCTCCACACTAAATAGCTACAAGGACTCTCATTTTTCCAGGAAAAAGCTCCATTTTACCCTACAGTAAGAAAAAAAGTGTTTCATATCGATCATGAAAGAGCAACAGAAATAAAAACTGCACTATTCAGTTATTGACATAAACACCATCATGCACTGTGCAAGCTGTGATTTCAGAGCAGTGACCCTCTCACATGGACCTGGGAATGTGTCTGTCACATCAGCAAGCATTGGATCAGACCTATGAAAGCCAGACCCATATATATGGCTTGAACTTTATATCTGGTGAGTCTTGCAACTCAAAGAAAAGCAAGGCTTACTTGCCATGTAAACAAGTACAGATCCTGTCACCAAAAAGGGTCTGAGATTTACTCAGCAGATCAGGGAAGCATTTGTAGTCTTTCATATATTTCACTAACATTTGTCCAGTAACATGTGGTATCCTTTCTGCCATAGGCAGAGCAATCAAATCACTAAGAAATGAAGTATTATTACAACATGGATTCTATTTCTATATATTTTACAACAAATATAAATATATTCTAGATAAGGAAATATTTAAATAAAGTTATAATCATATAGATTATAAATATAGACTACATTTAAATACATTTCTATATTGTAGCTGATCTAAAAGCCCTATTGCAATCTGGGGGAAATGTTTTTATTGACTGATACTCAAAGACATATTGTTGTGGTTTAATCACGGTTTAAACCAGAACATGCATGCAAAGCTTCTCTATAAATAAGCAGTATGAGCTTTTCCAGAGAATCAATAATCTTATATCGATTAGTTGCATTATATGCATAGGTTTTCCTGCATAGCATATGCAATTTTCACAGTAGCATCATTTTTAAACCTGAAATTATTCTGCATTTCGCATACAGAATTTTGTTATCAGGGTCTCTTTTAGAGAGCTGGAAATTATGGCAAAATCTGAACAAATAGAAGAGTGTTACATTTCCTGATTTTAGAATAAAATGTGTAAACTCCTAGACTGGAGCTGCATTGTGCATTGTATCTGTGTAACCATACCTTCTGACACTGAGCAATCATAAATTACAGTATTACTGGAAACCTGGAGTTGGCCGATTAAGAGGCATTTGAAGAGGTCTGTCCAAATAACTACTTTCCTGACATGGGCGCCCTGAGAAGCCAAGAGGGTCTGTTTGTGTTTCTCCACTGCATGCAGGATGGAATCCAGAAATAGGTAAGAAAATAGCTTAGAGATTTACAGGGGCTGGCACTCATTGGATGGACAAAAATGTGATGCTGTCAAAAGAGGGTGTGTGAAAGCATGAATATAAAGCTGAGGTTGGATGCAAGGGGCATGTGGGCACATTAATCTGTCTTTGGTCTGTGCTGTGGCATCTTCTAGGGCTGAAAGCAGCTGGGCCAGGCCCTGTCATGCTCAGCTAAGCAGAGGCAGGCCGGAAATCAAGCCTGGTACAGGTTGTCTACATGTGTGACAGAAGAAGCCAGAGGTGTGATACAACCCCACATGCACTTAGTCCAAACGCTCAGGGTGCCTGTGCAGTGCTCCCACAGTCAATAAGGTCTCGGGGGGTGCAGATGCAAGTGGTTGCAGGCAAAAACGGGAACTCCAAGCAGCCTCACACCCAAAGCCGTCTGTGTCCAATTTCACCTTCAAGAGATGCTTGAAGGCATCACAGACTGTGTTGCGACTTGAAGGGGAGACAGCTTCACCCCTATGCTAAGGCGCTGGCCAGATTTTTGTTGTGCTGTTCCCACAGAGGTGGAGTTGGGAGAAAGGAAGTCTAAATGTCCCGACTTGATTTCTTTTTAATGGTCTGATGGAGCGTCTGACATGAATCTTCACTGTCCCTCTCTCCAGATTGACTTCTATGACTGCTTTTAACAAATAGCCTCCCTCAGACAGGGAAATTCTACTACCTTGTCCAAACCTGCTCAAATACTTTGAGCTCCCAGTTATACATTTAGCACAGGATTTTGGCAAAATGCAGGAGAGGCACTTACTTTGAACTGGAGATAGACTTAAAAACAGCCCCTTGATCATCAGTGATGTCTTTATCCACTGAACCAGAACTGGGTTTCATAAACCCTTACACCCGTAATTGCTTGATCTCCTCCCGATGTGTCAGCCAGTGCCTGCAAACCAGGGCGTTGTAGAAGAGTTCATACGCCTGTATTCCTGCAGCCCTGCAATATGCATTATAAGTAGCTTATCTGGAGCCATCAGTGACCACAGATTAGCAGGGCTATATTCCCTCTGGAAATCTTTGAGCCTGCACTGCCTTGCCTCATTACAGAGGCTATCGGGTCTGCATTGCTTTGCATCCACTCACCGAGGGGGCTTTACATTTAACTCTACTTGGGGTTTTGGAGTTTTGCCTCTGAGCAGATCGTGGGCAAACTGAGATGTTCATTTCCAGTGCCTGACAGGGAAGGGGAGCCCAGACACAGCACCCAAGTGTCCCAGATTCCCCAGGCCAGAGCCAGGTGCCAGGAGAGGGTGGGCTCCAGTCGAGCACACCCATGCAGGGGCTTTGCTCCTTGTGACTTCTGCCCAGTGCACAAGTCCTATCAGGGAATTAAAAAGCCTGTCCCCTCCTAATCTCCAGGGGTAAATTTCAGAGGCTCCAAGGCTTGATAATGAAGAAGCTCCTTCGTTCCCCTCACTCTCGCACTAGCTGTCATATTTTTAAAGCTTTTTATTAAAAATTAATTTCTTTATTTTGTTGGAGACCCATCACTTGGTCACGTGGCTCCCTGTCATGTTTCTATCCTTCCTACTCATATTCGAGTTATGCCATCAAGCTAATATATTGTGACTGCTCTTCTCTCTTGTGACAAAGCCTTGCAGCTGCCTCCAAATCAATAGATGTCAAAGAAATATGAAAACAATCATGACAGGGAACTTAAATCCTGGCTAGAGTCTGCATAATAAAAAATGTGCTTCTGTTCTCAAGGCAGCGGATTAATTTATCCTAAAGTTTAGTCAAATTTTATTCCAGTACCTTTTTCCCAGCAGATAGAGCTACATCTGTTGGGTTTGTAACGTAATTTGTAATTACTGCCCTTCATGTGGTCCAATGCCTTGAACCATCTTTAATTAAAAGCATAATTAAGGGAAGATCTAAAGGAAGACAATTACCAGATGGTCTTTTTTTTTTTTTTTAGAAACAGTTAGTTGCATTGAGTATGTATCCTGGTCCATTTCTGACTTGGATTAAAAGGCAGGCTGCCTCCTGCACAGTCTGTGAGGTGAGAGGCCAAAATGGGTCTTGAGCATCCTGGGCTGCACCACGGCCAACAAATGTGAGAGCAGACGGGGAGACCTTGGGACAGAGGGGTCACCCTGGCTCCATTGCATTTCCCCGGGCAGGTGAGCACTGCTGCCCTCCACTAGCCCAAAGCTCTGGCAAAAACTACCCCAGCCAGCACCTCCATCCCTGAGGACACCCTACAGCTTCCAGGGAACGTTTTCCTGGTAAAAATATTCATTAATAGTAATAGCAATAATAGTAAATAGTGACAGCAAGAGTGATTATGATAATGGCGATAATTATAATAACAAAAAATAAAGTTAATACTACTAATAATAGTTATAATAGTTGTAATAATAATAGCAATAATAATAATAAGCTGAGCCCCAGAACAGCTTCCAAAACCAAATTATCGCTGTTGTCCTGGGTGGGGGGGACCCTGATGGGGGTGACAGTGCCTGCCCAGCCTTTGGTCATTGCAGCCTGAGCTCGGGATTTTGGCTAACCCTCATCCAGAAGTTGCTGAAGGACGGGGGTTAACCCAACCCTTTGCTCAGGCTCTGGGGCAGGAACATCTCCTTCACCACCCGGCTGCAGCAGCCGCCCCAGCCTCACTGGGGTGAGTTCTGGGGTTCTTCCTTGCTGCTTTGGGTACTCTGCTCACAGAAAGACCCCCACACACCTGGACGTTTCAGAGACCATTGCTAAAGCAGAAAGGGCGGGAGGGGGTGAGGAATAACCCCGAAAACATGAATAATGTAACGAAGTGCAGAATTATGTGTGAGCACAAGATTTCTAGGGGAAGCTGGGCATAAAAAAAGAGACAAAAAAAAAAAAGAAAAGAAAAAGGAAACCTCGAGCAGTGGTGTAATGTAAATTAAATTTTTGATGTATTACTAAGATTTCATTATTTGACTGTTCCTACTCAAAGTAAGGCAGCAATGAATTGTAATCATTTCAATTATCTTCAAGATAGTTTCTTTAGGACACAAGTTGTCAAAGATAAAAAAGTACATTCTTGCTGCTCCATGGGTCCATTTTCCAGACGGTTTGTCGTTCTTGCTGCATGATTTAGTCAGGCTTTCTTTGCATACTCCGGCTCCCCCACACGCCCTCCGCGGGGGCGCGGACCCGCTCCCTCCCCACACGGACCGGCCTCTCAGGGTTCCGCTCCCGCGGACCCGGCGGGGGCTGTCCCGGCGCCCGCTTCGCCGCCATCCTCTTGAATTAACTTCGCACGGGAGCCTTTTAGGAGGGGGTCCCATTTTTGCCTCTTATTTTTGTGGCTCTCCCCCTCTCCTGACATATTTCCTGGCCCATTACCCTGATAAAGAAATAAACGCGGGGCGGGAGGCCCCGCACCTCTCCTGCCCGCGGGGCACGGAGGCAGGATCCATCCCCGTCCCCATCCTCGTCCCCTTCCCGTCCCCGCAGCTCTACAAATACTGTTTTCTCCCCGCTGATATCGGTTGCTTTGCAAATAAGAGCTGCTCTCCGCCGGGAAGGCGCTTAGGTCTCTTTGAGCGCAAACCAAATAACATTCAAATGCCTTTTTACTGCCGAGGTATTATTTATGTAAGCGGCCGTCGGAAATCACAGCAACGCCGGTCCCCGTTCCTCCAGGAATATTGTCCTTGCCGGTTTATTAGAGCGCCTTGTTTAAAAGAGGCTCTTTCCGAATAAAAGAGCGCGTTTCTCCCCATTATTCATATCTAGGGAGTCCCAGGCCTTTAGTACATTAAAAAAGCTTCAAAAGGACAATTCACCATCCACAGATATTATATTTGTGAAATGTCCTTTTGTCTAAGCTTTTAACACCTTCTTATAACGAATCATTTGTTCTTTTCTTTTTAATTTTGATAGACAATTAGCCATCAAATATACACCAGTTGACTGTAACCGAGCATTAAACTAGCCTTTATTTAACGCTAATTTAGCATAGCTGCTTTGTTTAACTTTGCCATACAAGAACCAGGTTTTGTAGCAAAAAAATAGGTGTAATTTTATGTGGGGCTTCATTTCTTTTGGCCCTCTACACAGCAAGCCCTCTCCTCTTTGTAACCCATTCTGCTGGGCAGAAACAGCATTTCGGAGAGCCTAGCACCTGGAGTCTGGAAAAAATTAGCATTGATATAGATTTAGTTGAAATGTAATCTCTTAAATCTGTCCAAGATTCGGGGAGATAATTACACTTTCACTGAATTGCCAGGGGTCAGCGTCTCTGTGGACCTGAGGAGTTGATTTACTAACAATAGTGTTACATAAAAAATGGTGTTGAAGATTATAATGTTAATAGATGCAGTCACTGGGGAAAGCAAGCAGGCTACAACTAATTCGATGGAACTTGGTTTTTTGCTTTACAAGGATTCAAATCACTTGCAGCATTTAATTTAGAGGAATGAGTTTGGCGGTAACTACAGCGAATGGAAAGATCGCCTGGGAATATTAGTTATTTTTTCCCAAGTTGGGGCTCGGGGTTTTGGGGAGAGCGTCCTTTACCTCTGCCCCCAGCGATGGCCGGGAGAGCCGCGCTGCCGCAGCCGTGCGCTTTTCCCATTTCGGATCCAGCAGAACCCAGCTCACACAAAGGAAACAGGGATGAAAAATATTTGTGTAAGCGCTGGACCTGCCCCTCGAGTGGGACCCGACGGTTTTCAAGGAGAGTCGGGATCCCTTTTTGCTCCCGCGGGATGCTTGCCGGGCCGGGACAGCATCGCCTCGGGCATGTCCTGGGTGAAAATATTTCGTTGGCATTTTGGAGGTCGCGACAGGAGCTGGCTAGGCTGGGGGGCTCGGGTCCGTGCCCGGGGAGCCTTCTCTCCTCCCGACACTCCGGGAAGGGCAGGGTTTACCCAAAAATGACCTGGCTGGGACCAGAGAGCCCGACAAGGACCCAGCCCCAGGCAGAGCATGCTGCCTGTTGAGTACCCTGAGAACCCCTGCCCAAACCCAAGTTCTTGTGCCACTGTGTCTTTCCCCTGCAGGGAACTTCTCCTTTTTAGGAAGGACCACCGATTTCTTCCACTGGGACTCCCGGCCCGGTCACGAGTGGGACGATGCCGCTGCCAGGGGAGTGGAGCCGGGACCGGGTGTGGGTCCCATTCCGGCCATAGTCCCTTGGCGGGAGGGGGGGTCCAGGGGTCGGGCCCCCTGGATCTGCAGCCTCCCCGCTCCTGGAGGGGCCCCTGACACCCGGCGGAGTCGGGAGTCAGGCGGTAGCCGTGCTGCGCGGGTGCGGCTGTGAGCGGAGGAGGGCGGCAGCCCGCCTGCGCAGCGTCCATCCCCCCCAACTCCCGCTGCGAATTGCCGCCGGGAACCATAAATCCAAATCAATTACCTACGGGACAACCGCCGCCGACTACAATTTACAGTGCGGGCCGAGCAGGCACTGGTTTATCACGGCGGAGCAAGGCAGGCCACAAGAGGATGCGCTACTTGCGCCCCTCCGCGCTGCGGCCGGGCGGCCACAAAGGCGGGCTGGAGCCGGCTCTTTCAGCCGCCTCGGGAGAACGGTCCCGGGGGCAGTGGCGACAGTGGGGTGTCGAGCCCGGGGCCATGGCTTCGGTGAGCGCTGGGACAGCGCCGGCGCGGCATCCTCCGCGGCCGCCCGACGCCCTCCGTCCTGCCTGCTTATGTTTTTAAAGTCCAGCCGATCTTATATGTAACAGCAATCTATATGTTAATTGAAAACTTCTGAATTTAAAGAGGTTGTGACAAGTTATAATTTGTCTTGTCAATGTCTGGAATCCTTGTTTAGCTCTTTAGTTGTGTCTACTGCTCGCGCCTGTCAGATAACAGCTTGCCTAACACGCTGCCTTCCTCTCTTATGGCACGGAAATGACAAATGTGCTGTTTTATCCATACAATTTATTTCATTATTGTTGCCAGCACGAAGCATCACAATCAATCATAAGGAAGTCCAGTTGGCAGGTGTCAATCTTGGTATGTTTTTGTACGTCTCAGTCTATATTTAATCCAATTACAAGGGTCATGGAGTAAGTGCAAATCCCCTTGTTACAACTCACATCTTATTCAAGATTTAAAGTAAAAAGTCAGCTTGATCACATGGGCGCTTTGGGGGACCTCCGATACCTTTTGATATGTCCTCGTCCCCTCCCAAATTATGCAGAAATAGCTTTTTATTAAAGAGTTATCGCGGGTCGGTTGGGGTTTGGGGATGTTATTTTTTTTTTCCCTGAGTGTTTGTGTGCAAATGAAGTATCTTGTTATTTTGCTAAAGAAGAGGGAGGCTTTAATGATGGGAGATCTTTCCGCTCATTGCCCTTTCAAATACAATTGTAGATCGAACTCAGCCTTGTCACGTTGAGGAAAAGTGAATTTCTAACATCCAGGACGTGCCTGTCGACTTTCAGCGAATTGCATCCAATCACCCCCAGGGAATTCAGCTAATGTCTCAGTCTAAACCGGGATGAGGGGAGAAAAACAAATCAAACATTGTCCGGAGTCATGCTTATTATGAAAATGTTTTAAAGGATAGAGAAAGGAAATAATTCAAGACAGCCCAGAATAAAGTTTTAGACAAATTAAGAGCATTAGGAGTACTCGAGAAGGGAAAAAAGAGAGAAAGAGAGAAAGCCCGGCTACAAAATGAAGGCAGAAAGACATGATTTATAGCTGTATGTTTCTTTCTTTAAGCAAGAAGTTGGGTTGGTTTTGGGGGGGGGGTGAGGGGTGTAATTCTGAATACTTTTTTCTTCTTTTTTTTTTTTTTTTTTTTTTTTTTGGTGTGGGGTGTGAAGGTGAAGGGTG
>NDXB01016705.1:0-44440 GCA_002631895.1 Agapornis roseicollis
AAGTCAGGGAAAAAAAAAAAAAAAAGAAAAAAGACAAGTTGCTTAATATTGAATGTAAATTCTGGTGCTAAAGGAAATTATTAAAATCTTAGCCAAGGAAAGGGGAAAAAATGCTGTTGAGAACATGTGAAAAACATAATTAAATGTAGCACCATTGATTTACTGTAGAAGAAAACAATGAATCTGCCAGGAGTCAACAGATTGATTTAATGTACAATTCCAGATGAAAGGAGGGACTTACCATGTACAACAAAGCCTCTGAATGATTTCACACATCTCTTTCCCTCTACAAGTCTTTTACTGTCTCGACTAAACCAAGAAAGGCCTTTAAAAACAAGTTAGCAGAATTGGCTCAAGAAGAACAAATTAAGAGATGATGAGGGATGGAATTTGTTCTGAAATATGCTCCTTACAGTGTGTACAGGGCCATGTCTCTAGCCTGGGGCAGATTATTACTTTTTAAAGCCAACCAGCACATTTATATTGAATTTAAGCTTGCCTATAAATAGCAATCCAAAATGGATCTGTATGTCCTCTGATGCAGATGTTAACTGCATCCCAGGCTTCGACTGGATCTCACTTCTCAGGCATTAGCAGTGCATAATTAAATACATTTTAAGAAGTTTGTGGGTCCTGACCAGGGTCAGAGGTCCTGTTGGGACTCTTGCTCTCCATCAGAAGACCATAAGGTCTGGACAGGACAGTAGGATGAGTGCTATCATGAAGCAAAGCAGGAGCTCGTAAGCCAGACCAGTTTAAATTCCAAATCCTTTTGGGTCAAATCCCTTTGGGCAACATTGTGCCTCTGCTAGGAGTTAGTATCAGATACTAGCCAGAAACACTAGCATACAGTTGTAAGAATATGGTTTGGAAATGACAGATTGTGCATGTTTTATACTGGATGGGGTCTGTGCATCAGGAAGGGAATTTGGGTTTTGTATGGGTGGGGAGACAAGGTGGGGAAGCAGCAGACATGGCATGTGGCTGTGAGAACTGGTTCACAGATGTAAATGTAGTGGGGATTTTTGGAGGCTTGGTTCAAAGTCAGTCAAAGAAAAAAGAAGTAATATCACCAGTTTCACTAGTCTTGTACAAGACTGTAATCTCACAGATACTCAAGTTAAAAAGATATCTTAGAATATTTTGCTAAGCCTCCTAAAATTAGGAAGATTTCTGACCATATCTGGAAGCTCTTGCACTGGTTAACAGGAAGGGTTAATGCTGCTTTCGATTTCCTTCTACCTTGGGGGGAGAAAGAGAGACTTGAAATAACCTGAAGATAAAAAGCAGTGATGGTATCAGGATGTGTTTTTAACACTGTGCCAGTATGTCCAGGAGCTGTATGAGACTTGATTTGAGGTACCTGCTGTGAGCTACTACGTTTATGAAGTCTTTTACAGAGCTGTTCATGACCTGTGATGTTAAAGTGTATTTAGAAACCTTAAAATAAAGTGAATTCAGAGTGTGACTAGCAGTTCCCTTGGAGTCAGTATAGCTTCACATTGCAAGGCCTTCTTAAAAATACCTCAGCCTGCTGATCATAGATGTGGCATTTCTTTGAAAATGGTACATGCTGCTTCTGGGTTTTATAAACTCTTCAGAAGTGTTCCTGTGGGCAGTGGGTGAAGGCACAAGAGCATCTCTAGGTGAGCAAACAGTGTTTGGGAATAAGCTCCTGGAGAACAAGGGGGCTTCCGCTGTTTGGCCATAATGGTTTAACTGAGGTCTGAGAAGGAAAGGGAGTTACTGAAGGAATAATACAGCTTAGAAAATGAGAGGGAAGCCAACATGCAGATGTAACACTAAGTTAGATCAAGGGAAATAATCTGACTTAGAGGTCTGAGCAAATCATCTTCAGTGAGATCTGCTCTTTTCTGACATTGTTACCCCCAAGATTTAGGCAACTCCCGAAGTCAGTTTAGTTTAGAGGTGCATGAAGGGTTGTGTTGAGCTCAAAAGGACTGTTTTAGATAAGGAGATTGCAGGGATTACAATGTTAGGTTGTAACTAGTCTGGACTTGGAGGGTGGCTTTGAATCATCTCCAGCCTGGCCAGCAGTTCTGCGACACTGAGTGAGCAGCCAGAGTAGGAATATCTGTGTGTGAATCCAGATGATGTGAGGAGAAGCCAACATGGACCTCTGGCATGTGTTGTTGCTCACAATGTCTGCCATAAGGCATGATGGGACACCATTCCCACCAATGTCACCTTCTGTTTTGGAGAGATCCAAAGTTTACTCCTAGCAGCAGCAGAGGGACAACATGCAACAAAACGTGTTTGGTCAAGGCTACCATTGCAACCAATTAAGGCAATAATACAGTAAGGTGGATCTAAAAAGACCATGCTTTTTAGATGCTTTCGTCTTAGTTCAGCATAATTCCTTCAGTCAGGAAACCAGGCCTTCTTGAAGAATTATTCTGTATTGTTAATCTTCATACATTTCCCTGCTTGGTGATGGCACACTGGTGGTTGAGTCCGTCTGCTAATAAAATCATCTATTGAGTGGCTTCAATTTTCTGAGAAGTCTTCCTAGTGTATCTGAAACTTTGTGCTTACACAAGGACATGCTGGAACATCCTTTCTTCTTGGCATTGCTGTGATTTCCCAAAAGTTTGGCTTCCCAGCCATATCCAAAAATAGACACTATCTTTGCCTTTTCTCTCACGGGCTTACAGGATCTTTGGTGTATTTTGGACATACATGTCTCTCAGAGGAGATGGAGCCAATCTCCAAGCCCTGAGCTCCTCAAAATTGAGTTAAAAAGCATAAATTGCATCAATTTTAGAGAAAAAACAGTCTTCAGTTGGTGTGAGCTGTCTACAGGCAGCTGTGATGAGGTCAATGAGAGGCAGAGAGTTATATCTCTCAAGCAGGAGGCAATTCTGCCCTTTGGCTCTGAGACTGATATTACTGACCTATCTGGAGATAGCCCATGTAAACAGCAGTGCATGGTTGCGCCTTAAAAGAGTTGGACAAGTTGTATCTTCAGCAGAGGCTGGGCCAGGAAGATGGTGGGGCAGCTCCTAGGCAGGACCATGTGTCCCTGCAGGCATGAGGCAAGGGCAGCTCCTTGGTTGCTGTCCAGACTAACCAGGAGTATTTCCAGGGTGCATAGCTGGGCTGTGATGGTCCACACATAGATTTGTGGAGGGGGAGGATTGCTGCTTCTCAAAGCCTTCAGGCTCTGGGCTGAAGGTCTATGCTCCTTCTTCCCTCAAGTGCACATCAACTGACCTGCTCTGTACAAGAGAGGGAATTTAATATGTGAAAGCCATGTTCTGCTTTACTTGTTCAGTGCAAACTATTTAATGCCCTTTAATTTCTAATTATTTATTTGTTCCTTTGGGATAAAGTGGAAATGCAAGAGAAGGCTGGGATCAGCAAAACAGCAAGGCAGGAGGGATTTTATTCTAGGAAAAGTATAATTACACTCACCAGATTTACATAGCATTTTCTTGCAAAAATATAGATTACAAGTGCTGAAAGAGAGCTGATGACCTATCAGTAATAAGGCACAGAGATGAGTAATTAAAATGATGTGCAGCTAATAACATTGGTTAGAGACAAAAATGTACAAGCTATATAGGTGCAACAAGGGCAGCTTTAAGATAAAACTTGCAGTGCAAGGTAACTTGACATTTATGTTATTCTCCAGTTGACATGGGTTTTGTCAGAACTGTAAAGAAAGGGCTTAATTATCTGATCATTCTTAGGACTAACTCATCCACACAGACACAACTGCCATGGCCTGCCTATCTGAATACAGAAGTGAATAAAGGAGACATGGTATAGGTCATTTCATTTATTCAGAGTGGTTTTGATTGAGTAGAAAAGCAGCTGGTTTGCCAAAGTATATATTTATCTTTTTTAAGTAGCCTTATAATTAAGTAAAATGCATTTTTGTGAGTTCTTACATAAAAAGAAAAAACCTCATTCTGACTTTAGAAACACCATGATCTGTCTGTTAACATGATATTGTCCAAATAGTTGAAACTGATTTGAATAAATGTCAGTCTTAAATTCCCATTAGCTCTCAGCTGGGAAGTGAGCATATTTAATGTTTGAGAAAACATGGCCCTTGGTGTGCAGTGTGGACCTCAGTCCTTGCTACCTCCACATGTCCTGTCCTACCCTTCCAGGAGAGCCAGCAACCTGCTCTGCATGTATGAACTACCTTGGGATCCCTTGAAGCTACTGGATGGGCTTGGATACATATCCATTGTGCATAGAGGAGATGAATTTACACATCTCTACTACTTGGGAGCAGTTATTAAAATCACAGCAGAGATCAGAGATTGCTGTAGTATCTGCTCATACTGTTAATTAAGGAGATGTCTGCTGAGCATTGGACTGTACATCCCAGCTGCAGTTGTCTTCAATAGCACCCTATCTCCTTTCCCAATGTGTGTCCCTTGTTAAAAGGGATTCCAAAAGCACATGGAGAAAACAAGACTCCAATGGCTGTTCCTATATATGCTGTTCAATAAGGTGCTCACAGAGCCCATAGTGGCCAATTGAAGAAGACAAAGACATGTTGGGAAGTACAATCCATTTTTCATCCTGGTTGGCAGCTCAAAGCCCTCTCCTGTACTCTGCCCTTGCTGAATAATCTGTTGCCCAGTTAGTAATATTCTGCTTGGTGCTCAGATACTGCAGTGCTGAATCTAATACAGAGCAAAAGAGACATGATTTTGTTTCAAGGAACCTGAATGTAAGTAGATCCACATGTAGCATTTTAAAGGGGTTTTGTTTTTTTCCCACAGCAATGAAATCAGGAGGCACCCAGCTGAAGCTGATCATGACGTTCCAGAACTATGGACAAGCATTGTTCAAGCCAATGAAGTAAGTAAAAGAAGTCTGTGTTGTAAAGTGAAATGATGTTGGAATAGTCTGTTGCTATTTTCTAAGCTGTTAAAAGTTTGCTGTAGTATCTCTCAAGGTTAAAGTGTTGAGTTCTCTAGGCTTGCTGCTAAATGCAGAGCTTCAGGGTCTGTAGAAACCTTGCCCTGCTAGACTGGTCTTTGGAAGAGATACTGAGAAAGCTTCAGATACATTACAGTCTTCTCAGGAATGTTATTCACTCTGATCTCTGTCAAATCTCCCATCATAAATACAGGATGCTTTCAGCATTTCTTTTTTATATAAACTTACTCTGCAGATCTGAGCTTTATCTAGTGTCAGTGCTCCTCTGGAATATGGCCAGATGAGAGAGATGGTTCAGAGCAGCTTTGAGAAAGCTAAATAGTATTTGTCTGATAAATTATAGTTTAATCTGTTGATTTATTGTTGTTTGTATTAAAGAATTGTATTAGTCATTTGGCTGTGGCTCTGCTGACTCTGTGAAAATGAGTTTATCTGAAAGTGGTACTGCAAGGTAATGAATCTAGAAAGAAAGGGAAGGACTAGGATGATACAACCTTGATTTGTGCCTGCCCCTCCCCTCCACCCCCCGATCCCATTGAGATGAGAGAAGTTATAGAGATACAAAGCAGATGTAAATGAGTTCCAAATCCTGACCTGTGTGTTTGTGTTGTAATAAGGAAAATGACTCTCTGCTTATTGTAGAGGGTTTAGCAAAGACACTTGGGGCTGCAAAATGTTTAATGAAGCTACTCAGTATCTGTGTCGAGGGTACCACTGGAATAATAAATTAATTTCCTTCCTTTGTTCCCACTGTAGGGAAGTTCAGTTAATTTCCTCTAAGATGGTCCATGAAAGACTAAAGTAACTGAGAATGAGTGCTTTGGAATATGTGTTGGCACTGTGTTATAGCTATACAGGGGATGCAGCTGCTGGCTGGAGCCTAAGAAATTCCGTTTCACTGTAGATTTTGCTATAGACTGACCTCAGAGAAATACAGATTGACTTGATCTTATTTGACTGCCAGAACGGGCAGAGAATTGGTCTCACTTTCCTTCAACCTAAGTTTGAGCAGGACCCCTCCCTATGTGCATTCATCCTGGGAACAGCAAGGAAATCCCACTAACTTCCAGGCATCACAAGACATTTTTGCAAATGCCAAATGCCTTTGTGCTATTTCCCAAATTGTACACAAATTTCTCCCTGTTTCTAGTGGATTGCTGATTGCCTGGGAGAGGTCAGAGGAAGCACAGATAATACTGATGAGTCAGGAAGGAGGTATCAGAGCACCTACTCCAAAATTTTCCCTTCCTCTCTCTGCCCTCTTCCCGAATGCTGAGATCATCAGATCACCAATGAATGGGTCCATCCCCTATATCTGCAAGTTTGATGTGTATAAACACAATTCTTAATTGTGTCTTATTGCACATGCAGAATCAAGAACCAGGTGGGTTAAAGCAGCCCTTAAGTATTCAGCAGAATTGTGGTTGTGCTGTTGGCTTTTTACATAGCGTGTGATTTGTTTCTTCTCCCTTTGCTCAGATGCAGATAACCTCAGTCTTTATCATTGGTATGACACTGTAATTCTGGGAATGCTAATGAGGTCAAATAAAAAGTTTACCATTTCTACTGTGCTATACACAGCCTCAGCAAAATGATGGATGATGATAGAGATACAGCCACATTCCTGAGTAGAAGCAGTTACTACCATCCACTAGAACAATAACAGAAATTGATGATGTCTTAATCATTCCCTTTGGTTGATTTGTTTTCTCACTGCTCTTTGCATTAGATACACCACTGGAAAAAGCAGCATTAGAGCACTCAGCAGCTGTGTTCCCAGTCACCACACCTTACAGTAGCAATGCTGCTGCATTTCTGCGAAGCATCCCTGAACACATTAGTGATTTTGAATAAGGATGTTTGCAAGCACTTGTCTTTGTTCTGATAACAGTGAACAAGGAGCCAGATGCTTGGCTAGCATAAATCTTTCTAGGTCTTTTGGCATGTGCTCCCTTGGCCTCTTTCACCATCTTATGAACTGTTGTTGATGAAGTTCTTCAAGAGGTTTGCAGCATCATTTCTTTACACAGAAATAAGCAGCCTAGAAATAAAATAAAAAAATAAAATCAGGTTTTAAAGCTGAGACTTCTTATTATTGGACCTTCTTCAGGCCCCAGTTACCTTCCAGTCTGTTTCTAGTGCTCCATCTTTACTGCAGGATATCCTTCTGATCCAAGCTTCATAAAGCTGGGTGTGCCTTCCCAGGGCAAGTGGCAGTCAGGAGCTCACAGAGCAGGGACAGCCATCTCTGGCAGTGTAAAGGGCATTTTTTTTCTACATGGCTTAGCTTGAGGACCATAAAATACAATGCTGGCAGCTGCTTCTAAGGTCAGCTTGCTGAAGGAAGCTCTTGGTGGATAGTCAGGATGTTTCCATTTGATGTATCATATGTATTCCATATGTGTTACTATGTTATCAGCTCCCTGTTTTTTCAAAGCAGCAGAAATAATGCTTTTTTTTCTCCTGAGATGATAAGCCCCATCATACAAGAACCCTTCTTCATGAACCCCAGATAATGCAACCATTAAATAGTACTGAGTGTCCATCTGCAAATAAAAAGTGGGGCATCAGTTTATATCATAGTGTTGGAGGGAGCAGTATGAGTTGCATCTATGTTAAACTGAGCCACTGTTGTTTTTAGAAAACATTGTTGGCATCTGTAGGATTTCAGGCCTGATCCCAAAGAAAATTGGTAATCGGGAGATTCCCTCCCATCTGGGACATGGAGTTCTGAAAGTTGAATGGTGTGAGGTACATGTAGAATAATACATAGACATGTAGCCAGTCTCTGCTTGGTTGTGAGTCATTTGAGCTACCTAGAAAGCTGTTTTTTCTATAGATAACTGTACTCAAAATCTTCCAGGATTGTGGCAGATAGGGGAGACAATGAAAACCCTTCCCTGATACAGCTGGGCATCTACTAGTGGAAGGGCAGGTTTCCATACATTTGGCAGTGACTTCTTCAGGGCAGTCACAGGAAAATGTGCTCCCTGGCAAATTGCTTGAAACCCTGCAGAACTCATCTTACTTGCTCTGCCCTTTCCCAGCCTCCCAATTCCACACTGAATTTATCCAGGAAGTAAGCCAGCTCCACAAAGGCCCAGGCAGGATTTGGAAATGAGGAAACCAGAATCTGCCTTTGGCACATTTTGTGCTTAGTGTTTGACATTAGAATCATAGAATAGTTAGGGTTGGAAAGGACCTTAAGATCATCTAGACATTAACTGACAACTCTTCATCTGGTCATTGATTCAGGGCAGTGGAGTAAACAAGAGGAGGGATACTTAACAGTCAGGGAAATGTGATAGTGGTAAATAAAGCCTGATTAGCTGCAATTATTTTATTTATTTGTGGCTCTGCATCTTCATTTCTGAAATAATTGCCCAGAAAGTATTGCAGAGGAAGCCAAATCTATTTATAAAGCCTATGGCCCAGCGTAGATTCCTTTACTAATTCCAAATGCATCATAGAAAAAGCGTGTATTTGCTAAAACTCCAGGGAAGATTGAATGTACTTGCAATGTATCTTACAGTTAATGTGTAGTTTTATTTAGCTCATAACAGTTCAATCATGCAAAATTATTACCATATGGGACAGGAAAAAAATAGCAACCTCCTCTTCTCCCATGATTAGTGTGTCTAACTGTATTAATATTGTACAGCATAATAAAATTTATTTACATGATCACTGATATCTGCAGCTGCAGCTTTGTATATGATTTATCAGGTAGGGATATTGTAGAGCCATAAATTCCAAAGGGGTTTGGCTTATTTGTCTAAAAGGTACATGTGCTTTATAGTTTAATTTGGTTTCCCTTTGTTTCTGCTAGCTGGTGGAGTTAAACAGCTGGCTCAGCGACAAAACCAACACACTGTTTTTTAACTCCCAAGGCTTTATTCTTGAAGGGACAAATTCTGCTCCAGCAGAGTCAGTGTTAGAATTCCTATTGTATATGCTGGTGCCAGGATTTTGAGAGAAATTTTTACAGTTCCCTATGGAAAAGCCAAATAGGATCAAATAGAAAATGATACCTTGCTATTGGGGTTGTGAGAAAAGTGTCCTGTGGTCTGTGTTTAAGAATGACATCTCTCAATCCCAGTTTTATAGACTGCCTTGTAGAAATGTGTAGAAAGGGTATTGAGGTATATTTGTTCAATTCAAAGAAATAATACTGTATCCAGTGAACTCACTTTGGACTGAAACAGGTAAAAGCCAGTTCTGTTCCAGCTTTAGATTTTGCTTGGTATTTTTAACATTGCTTTTCTTCTGGTTTTACAAGTTACACTGCAGGATTGCTAAAAGCCACATGGCTGTTTCTTTCAGTAGCTGAAGTTTGTTATCTTAATTAGCAGCAGAGTAGTATCAGGACAGAAGAGACTTTTGGGGTTATGAAATCTAGCCTCCCTGAATCACAGCTGATCATCCCATGAAACACCAGTGCCAGCCACAAAATAAGCTGGTAGTCATGATCTAGTGGAAAGCTAGTGTTCTACAGAAGTAAACCAAGCACACTCACCTTTCAGCTTCTGTAACATTCGTATAGCATATCTGTTGGCTGAAGGCAAAGGTGCTGTTAGCTGGGCTGAAATCTAGAGGTCAAGGTCATGGGGAAGATTATATTTTTGTTTGCATTGGCAAAGCACAGCTCTTTATTGGCTTTTAAATGTCATAGGGACAAAGGATTAGCAACCTTCTTTGAGCTTCTCTTTGATTTCCTTTTAGGATTGCTCAACAATGCATTTTTTGACTGGAGACATTAAATAGGCCAAACAATCCCTGTAATACAAACAACTGTTAATCGCTTTCATATCCTACAGTTATATTCCCTTTCAGAAGCTGCAGTGTGACTGTTGTACCTGTGAAATGTAGCCTTTAGGCCTGATTATCGTATCAATTAGATTGATGTAATTTTTCTGAATTGGTACCAAAGCTTCCAAATCAGAGGAGTTGAAATGAACTTCAGAATTAGGGCCATTTGAAGATTGCTTTCCTTATTACATTGCATATCATGCTGTTTTGAGGAAATACATTTTTTCAAACCTGTTGCATTTCAGCTGGCAGGCATCCAGTATAAACACACTGTTATAAGTCAACATAGCAATTAAATCAAATTGCAATGTTTTCTCTGAGCAGCTAGAGAAGTGATATGCATCCAGTAGCTGCTATGCTAGAAGCCTTCCAGGATTAACACTTCAGCATGCTGCAATGTGCCAGATAAGACCTTACTGAGTAGTGTCTGATCAAAGAACAAACCCAGCCACTACGTTTTGTCACTTGACTTAAGTCATGTTACTGTAGCAGTCACTGGAGAACACTGGCTATACACAAGGTGTGTTACTGGAGACCTAATGTTGAGACCTCATAGCAGCATTCCAGTATCTGAAGGGAGTCTACAAGAGTGCTGGAGAGGTACTCTTCATTAGGGACTGTAGTGACAGGACAGGGGATAGTGGATTCAAACTTAAACAGGGGAAGTTCAGATTAGATGTAAAGAAGAAGTTCTTTAGTGTTAGGGTGGTGAGGCACTGGAATGGGTTGCCCAAAGAAGTGGTAAATGCTTCATCCCTGGCAGTGTTCAAGACCAAGTTGGATAGAGTCTTGGGTGACATGGTCTAGTGTGAGGCATCCCTGCCCATGGCAGTGGGTTCAAACTAAATGATCTTAAGTTCCTTTCCAACCCCAACTATTCTATAATTCTATGAATAAACTGGTAGGAAAGGTTAAAGCTGCTCATCCCAGCATTCAGTTTATATAGGTGTATTTTAAAATTGCAAGGAGTGCTGTCTCATTACATCATGAAGAAGAGATCAAGTATTTTTGTGTCTGGAAGTAACAATCAGTAATCAAATATTCTGTGGACCTCATCCCTTAGAATTTGGGCTTTTTAAAGGGCATTCAAATCATTACCTACCAAATCTCTGCTGAAATGTTTACCTGAGTGAGACTGAGAGGGAGATTTGATTATACTTACATCAGGAATAAGTCTGGAGTAAACTGAACGAATTATATCACTTGATATTTAAAGTACACGAGACCTGAATGTGCTCCTAAATAAGGACAGTAGAGGTTGCCATGTAGTATTTTAGCTCTTTAATTTTTGGTATATTATGCATGAACTGTGTTTCTCTTGCAACTAATCCTGTTCATCACATCAGACTTCTTCAGAATTCAATGCCAATTGTGTTTTAAGAGTCAGAAGTGCCTCTGGTCCAAATCTCATTTATGCAGATTGGAAAATCTGCAGTGACTTCAAGGAGAGCTGAATCAGGACTGAGGCTGACTGATGGCTCTGGACAGCAATGAAATCCAGTCTGTCTCTCACTGTGCACTGTGTTTTCCTTTGCCACAGCTCAGCAACTGCTGCCTAAAATACTGATCAACCCCATCCAGCCCAGAAGCAATTTGTTCTCAAATTCTGAGAGCATGTTTATGAAATGACCTGAGAGTCAAAGTCTGCAAAGTCCAGGTAGCTCAAAGGTTGTCCGTTCAGATTAGGATTTGTAGGGATCTGTGGTAGCAGTGTTTCATCATGCAAGCAGCGAGGACAGGCAAAACAAACCTCTTTCGCTCTCGCTATTTGCCTGGGTTATCCCTGGAGCCAGAATGGAACAAAATGAGTCCCAGAGGTGGGAGGGAGCAGGCCTTCTTTTGGCAAACCTGGGCTGTTTTGCTGGATATCACCATGTCCATGGGGTTCAGCCCCAGTCCACTTCCTGTCACTGGGAAGCTGCCATCCACCACTGCTGGTGAATTCTCCCCAAAGTCCTTCTTCCCTGGCTCCCCCATGGCATCTTCAGCTCCTGACAGGAGAAGATTTCACTCTGCAGCTTACAGAAATGTCAGCCCTGTGGCCTTTGTGAATGGGCCTTTTGCAAAAGTAATTCAAGCCCTGCATTTGTTTTCAACTGATTTGGGGTTTCTCCAGCAGATGATAATGCAATGCCCAACATTGCTTTTGTTCCTGTCTTGCACAGACACAAGTGGCCACAACTACTGACTGTACCTGCCCCTTATCACCATTTTAAGGGAGAGCTGAGTGGACAGTTGTACTTTACAGTAGTGAAGTGTCTTTGCTTGATTAGCTGCCTTTTATCTAAGTGCTCATAGACTCTTGCTAATTAGTCTTTAGGAACAAAGACATGCTGGTGCTTATTCTAAGCTAACAGGTTTTTTTTACAGGTTATCACAATGTGTTAGGAAAGAAGCATCTTCAGTGTCTGATTTTAATCAAGCTACTTCTTCATTTTAATTGTCTGTATACCAAGAAATGCATGTGGCTTTATCTTTTACTCAGATACCCACTTTCAGTTCCTCAGTTTCTTATTTAAAACATTTTACCCTGCATTGGCAGTGCAGAAAAGCAGCAAATGTTATCAAGGGAAGAGCTGGCCTGAAATGCATAACCTGTAATTTACTGCTAAGTAGCAGGGCTTAGTACATGGGGGACTCAGTGTAGCAGTGAGGTTAGATGTCCTTAGTAAATCTAACCAAAAAATATGTCCAAAATGTTATCAGTGGGATATGCAGACAACACTACCCTGAAATATTTCATGGCAATTTGCCTCCATTTCTCTACAATTTATAATCCTTAAACTAGGCTCAAGAGACTGAAATTCAGGGAGGGAAAATGATTTGTGCAAAACTCATGGCGTAAACCAGAGGCTGAAGCTGTTTTCTCTCTGGAGCAGCACGTATGTCTTTATCCTGGAGACGAGTTGCGCTGTGCTCATATTTCCCCTTGGAAGCAGTTATTTTTAGATGTTTCATGGAGCTAAATTGCTCCCTCTCTGCTCCTGGTCTTATCTGACACAGGGATGGCTCTAGGGATCCCCATCGCTTTGGAGGAGACAGATGGGGATGAGGCCACTTGCGCTGAGATTTGTTTGAAGTTTGTGCTCTTGTTACAAGAGCTCTCAGCATTTCTACAGGTTTCTTGAGTTAGGGCAGCTGGCAATCAGAAAGGGCAGGAGATAAGCAGAAGTGAAATGGATCTGATGAAATAGGTAGGACCCACGTCCAGCTCTGCTGGAGGTCACTGGTTCAGGCGACACAGTCCCATGGTCAGTGATGACATGAAAGCAGGGTGGCATTTGGGAGAAACTCACAGCTGAAGTAAGAGCATCTTGCAGGTTGAGACAGGAAGGTTTTGACAAAGCTGAGAGCCTTAAGAGTGCACACAGTGCACGTCCAAATTATGCTCTTGGCACAGTGCTATTGGTGACTCACTCCTGTAAACAAACAAAAATGTGTGCTTGAAATAGACATAAAACCTGTTAATAATATGGCTGTAGCACACACTGGATATCTCTGGCTTTTTATTTCTTCATTTACAGTGTCGGGCTCAATAGTGTTAGTACCTTTCTTGTTAACATTTTTCCACCCTCCTGCATATGGGTAAATACAAGTGAGAAAGCCTAGAAGACTCATTTGCATGTGAAGAAGTAGCAGAAACCCAGAGTAAATAGCATCTGCAAATGTGTGGGAGCTGGAAAGTGGGGGGGGACGACGACGATGACAGCAAAACTGTTGTAAATAGAAGCAGTTTAAAGTGCTGGATTATGTGCTGTGGATAATAAAACACCCCAAGACAGCATGTAAGCCAGATACTGTTCTCAGCAGCAGAATCCAACTGATCCTGTTAGCACTTCAAGCTCTTTTTGTAAACCTTGCTAATTGGGGGTCCAAATTCTTCATGTAGGGGTGGTCAGCCGGCCTGACAGTCAGTAATGCCATGGCTTTGCATGGAGACCTGTAACAGCAGAAATATTGCATACAGACTTCAGATACACACAGTCTGTATATGGATTTGAAACTACTTAGATTAGCTGGCATGAAACAGCAAAATAAATGAAGATATTAAATCAATCTGTAGATTTAGGGGGAAATTTAGCAATGACTGGTGTATTTCCTTTGGTTTTCAGTCTGACTGGCTTGTATTTTGAAACAGAAAATTTTGATCCAGAGTATTTGCATTTCCTTCTCTTTTGTGCCTGTTTGTATCACCACAATATGATAATCCGTCCAAAATTTTCAAGCCAGCCTCTTTTGCATCTGATTCTTTAGGGGTTTATTAAGCAGAAAATCTGATTCCTGGGGCATAAACCCCAGAAGTTTTTCAGCATTTCATGTTGCAACGCAGGTTCTGTGTCAGGGCCCTGAGTGAGCCTCAGCCAGAAGGAGGGGAGAGCGATGCTGTGATTCGATCACCAGCTCTGCCTCCTGGGGCTGAAGATGGCAAAGACAACTTAAAGTATAATCCTGCTTTTCTCCATAACATTGAAATGTGGGGCTGGGCATGGCTGCCAGCAAAAGGACAGAGTGCAGTAAGGAGGGTTTGTGCCAGCCCTGTGCAAAGCAGGGACAGCATCTGTCCCCTTCAGCATGGACCCAGTGCTACCATAAGCCTCCAGGTCTCCCCCCATTCACAGTAGCAGCCAACGTGACATCTCAGGGCTCTGACACCAGCAAAATAGGGTACACAAAGAGGGGGACAGCCTGGGGTTGCCATTGCCTGCTTGATTTTCCTACTCCCAGAGCCAGCTCCAAGTTGAAACCATCTTTTTCTACAGCCTCCTGACACTGGGTACAAGAGCTGGGTAACTGAGAATTTAGCCCAAAACATGCCCTTTTTTGCTTTGCCTGACCTACTTGTCACTGCCCACAGGGAGCTGTGGGGTTTCTGATCCTCTAATGCCTTTGCTTTGGAGTCAGGCTTTTGTGCTGCTGATTATATCACAGTACCTTGAAGTTATCTTGGTGTGTGCTGAATATTTTGGTACAGAAGCTGCTTTTTATGAGCTTCTGTAACACTCAGGGCACTAGTGCTTCACCTGAAGCAGCAGTGAAGCCTGCAGCATATCCAGACCTATTCAAGTCCAGGCTCTTCTGACACCCGTGAAATTGTCTGACAACTTGTGAGCAGGCACTGTGCCATGCAAGCAGATGGGCACAAATGTCCTGGCTGCCAAGAGCCTGGGATGTTCATCTGACAGAGAGGAACGAGAGCAGAGCTCCTCAGTGCATGTGTCCAAATGCCTGTCCCTCCTGAAGTTATCATGGAAAGACGGAGCATGGCCATGGGGTGTCTGGTTTGGGCATGGGGTGTTTCGCAGCAGGGATGGTATCCCCACATTTTCCCTCTGGTTGCTGCTACTCCACTGCTGAGGACAAGGTAGTTTCTGAGCTGCTTTCAGCCCAAGCTCCTCATTCCATTGGGGACAGCCAGCTCCAGGCACTTTCCTGTGTCCTCCAGAGACTCACCTTGAAGGCAACAGCACAGCAATTCTTTTTTTACTACCTCTGCTAGGTGACTTTTCAATGAGAGCTTGGCTCTTGCCAGAAGAGAATCCTGAGATAAAAGGATTAAAAAAGGCTTCACAGAAATTGTCGAAAGAGCCTTCTTTAAAACATAACTCCAGAGAAGGCCTTAATGCTTCTTGGCCTGAGGGGCAGCTTTTCTCACACAGGCGTACATTTCATGATGATTGGCACATCATTAATTAACTGTTATTAATTAACCCTATAGTCTGAAGGGATGGGGGAGGAATTCCTTGTAGGCCTGGATCCCGTCATTTCTTTGAACACAAGTCCTCTGTTCTGCTGCACTTCCAAACCCATCTGTCTTTGGGACTGAAGAATCTCATAAAGAAGACAGAATTAATGAACAACCTTTCATAGCCCCCCTTCAACTGCCTTCATTTCCTGACAGCCACAGTTTGAACATGATTTGTAGGAGCAAGACTATTTTATCTATTACTCTACTTTAGAGGAAGGGATACATGGAAACAGAATCAGTTGCTGCCTTTCAGTCTCCCCTTGTTCCCTGCTGTGTAGGATATGATGCTGTGAAGGATATGGGATCCATCTGTACCATAACACTGGCTCTGTGTGTGGATGGTCACACACCTCCTTGTAGGCTTGTCGTGCTAAGAAAGCTTAAAGTTAAAGCAGAAAACCACTCTTGCCTCTCTGTTTTAGCCATGCTAAAGTGCTGAGCTGCACCCCCAACAGCAGCAGAAGGGACACATTCTTCCCTTACTGACTTCAGTTGGGCTTTAACAGTGTCCTTGAAGACTTTATTTTGCTGGAGTCATTTTGAGCCAGCCCATATCTTCTGCCAGTTCTGCCTGGTGGCCTCTAATAATCTCATATGTCAGGCAGCAGAGTGATTATAGCTTTATTTAACTTACTTTGTCTGCATTTGCCTTTCAAGGAGCAACAATGCAGCAATTCTGTAAGCTAAATGTGGCCTTAGAAAAGAAATTTCCTGTTTATCCACAAATGCCAGATTCTTGGGAGGATGCCAATCTTGATAAGACATCAGTGGTGCTGATAAGCCAATAGTCATAATCATTGATAAGTGTTTTGCTGATGTTTTGGCAAGGTTTTTTTGTCCAATATTGTTGACCCTATGTTTTTCCTATTATGTACTGTATCCTTTGGCAAGAGAATGACCTTCTCAGGGATCATAATGGTACCTATATTGCAGGAGGTGCCTAGACCCCATTATGTTTGTCATGGCTTGTTCTTTTTATTCAGAGTTGTGTATCAGGGTTCATCTCTCCCATGCAATTTCAGCCACAGCAATACTAATCCTGCCATTTTGCACTGCTGCAATTGGGAACAGCCTTGCATTGCTGTCATCTGAATTACATTTTTAACAACAATTTCCTTTGTTGTATAAAATGAAGCCAAAACAAACACTGGCATTGGAGGCTCACTTTCTGGTTTAAATAACATGGACCTTTAAATGGATGAGGGTTATGAATCATTTTTGTGTAGGTTTTGGGTTGTGTACTTGCTAGTTTGTGAATGAGTTTGTTGCCTTTTTGTTATTTCATGTTTTTTCCCTGGCAATCTAAGTCTGTCACTCCTGACACAGTAGGACAGTTTGGAAAAGCTCCCTGGTTCCTCTTATCTAGCAGTACTATTATTAGATTATTGGATTCTCTCTTCTCTCCGTTCCCCTAAAAATTCCCTCACTGAAAGAATGAAATTGCAGTGTATTGAATTGCCTGATATTGCACCAAATCTTTATTGCAACATCTTCTAGATTTTAATAGCTACAGGCTTTGAAACTATTTTGGTGTTACCAGACGCATTTAATATCTGTGAACTTACAGCAGGTATTTTCTGCCAGTCAGCAATGACTCCAAAGCCCAGAAGAATTACACTGAACAACCCTGAATTTCAAAGCCTGACATCACTTCAAGCAAGGAACACAAATCCATCAACAGGAGCAGGATTTTAATTGTTTTGTGAATGATTCTATAGAAATCTAAAATTGCTTTGTGGAATGGAAAAAAAAAATCCCCACTTTTATCTGTGAAGAGGTTATAATTCTGGTGAATAAAATAAGTGGCTGCTGTAATAATACAAGGTTTTTTCCCTCTGACTGTGTAGCTGTTCCTTCAGCCCCTGCCTGCTGGGATTTTATCCTTAAGCAGTGAGACATCGGAGTTCATCAGATATTATACATGGCAACTGCCAAAACAGGAGAGGCTCTTCGGTGGCTAGAAGATTTGTGTTTCTATTATGTTAGCTGTTAAAAAATGAGACCACCTGCATTCTTTTGCAATGTGACCTTCTCTAGCTGGTCATAGGCTATGTTTTCTCTGTGATCTGATCTGATTTTAAGGGTAATCAAAAGGCCAACAGTGCTTTAAAACCCAGTAATACCTTGACTGTTGCTTTACAGTTTTCTTTTCCTTTCCCCCACCCCCTCTTTTTTTATGAAAGAAACTGAAACCTCTGCAGACGTTTCTACATCTGGCTTAGCTTCTGCTTAAACGCATCCTCAGGGAGTGCTGGAAAATATTACTTCTGTTTAGAAGAGAATTAAATGAGTCATATTTTCCAAAATAGTTTTCAAGGAAAAGGATATCAGAACTTTTTTGTATTTTCTTGCTTAATGGCTCTGGTGAATACTTAAAAATGAGCTGCATCACAGGAGAAACACCACCAGAGTGTGACTATTTCTACTGCCTTGGAAAATGGCAAATGCCTTTATAGCTGGCATGGATCAAGAAAGTATATATCCTTATATCCCAGGGACAGCGCAGGTTTTAATGATCCCTTCCCTGTCTCACCTGCCTGTCCTGTGTGCAGTCAAATAATGTGGCTGCACCTTGGACTGGTATGGGGCATCTCCCTGGCATGAAGGGTGGAGGAGAGCAGCATGTCTCCTACCCTGGGCAGGTGCAGTGGAAGGACTCCCCTGAGTTTCTTGTCTTACCTCAGCATTTCTGTCTGGGAGTCAGCTGGAGGAATCCCCTTTTCCTCACCTAAAATATTCAGGATGCCTGAGGGAGGAATCACAGAAGGAGAGATATTCAGGGCCCCCAAACTGGAGACCATAGTGGAGATGGGGGCTCATATCCCACCTCTCCACTTGGCTTCTTGCTAGAGAAACCCTTTCTGAAACCCAGAACAAGCCTCATCCCAGGCCAGGGCACAAAAAAAGGCGTTGTATCCCCCATCTCCACTCTTACCAGCATCATTAATATAGCTCAACCTTTGCAAGGGCTCTCAAGGACGTGAGCAGGCGTCTCTCATGTGGAGCCATAATAGCATCTAATACTGCTCAGCAATAACATTTTCTTATCCAAGCATTAAAAGTATTATTGAGTTGGCTTTAGAGAAAAAATAAAAGATGAACTAGTATTTTGTATTTTGATTAGAATTAAACCTACAAAATCATGTTTGGTTACAGAATCTGAAATTCCGCACTGGTATTCTTCCTGTCATTTGAAGCATGTTGATATTGACATAGATTAAAGTACATAAAACCTTCCTATTGAGGGCTTTAATAGATCTTTAATTATTTTCAGAAATAAACCTAGCCATTATTATATTTTTGAAGGGCAATTATTTTGTCCTTTCTTGAATAACTACACGTTTAAAAATACATTTTAAAATAATTATTTTTAATTTTTATTTTTACTTCAAATTGACCATAACAAACCAGATCTATCTCTTCAGGATTAATTTTCCACCTAGCTGAAGAAATTAGCTACTGCATTCTCCCTCCCACCTTGAAGCCGTGCTACAATGGTTACCTGGATACCCTGCCTGTAAAGGATGTATGTGCTGAAGCAATTTAAATAGCCTGATTTGTCATCTAACTGCAGACATCATTAGCAAAGCATTATTTGGCTGGAACATTGTAGGCTGAACATGGATAACTCCTCTCTGTTGAGGAGAGATTCAATTTAACCACCCTGTGACCACATATTGCCTCCTGAGTGTGGAGTTGTAGCAAGTCTAGTGTGAAGAATATGAGCAGTGTCTGGGTGGGAAATTGTTTTCCTGTGGTGTATAGCTATTGGAAATGCATTCTGCAGCAGGGTGAAAAGAGGGTCTTTCAAATATGTTGTTTCAGAATCTACCGATTTGTTTATTTGGGATAAGGAGGTAATTTCATATGATGGAGAAGGGGGAAGGAAAGCCTGGCTTTTGCTTTTTCCCCTATAGCTTTTCTCCTTGTCACATTCCCACTTTAAATTTATTCCTCTGGTTATCATCTCTCATTTCAAAATGGCACATCCGTCAGAAGGGAAGGACCCTTACAAGCAGGATTTTAAAAACAAGACATGGAAATTATAATGATGACTTGAAATTAATTTTACTACATATGATAGTGTGTAAAGTAGAAAATAGTGTCCTCCTCTGATAAATCAGAAGGCAAAAATAGTAATTCCCCAGGAATCTCACTATTTGGCATGGTCAAGTAGGCAGTCTGTGCATAACAATAAAGGAACATGTAAAAATAGATCTAAGCTTTAAAAAGAGAATTTTGTTAGTTATCAGATGACTTTTTAGGCCTGGAATGAACCAAACATACTATTTTAAGGCTTTAACTTAGATCAGGTTAATTATTAATGATTCCAATATGATTTGGAAAACTCAGCTGGAGTCTGGAGATTTGTCAGATAGGTTCAATAGACCTGCATCTTCCCATCTAAACTAATTCTGCAGCTACAGCTGAATTGTAGGAGCACCACAATTGCATTGCTGCCAGTTACATATTCCTGAACATTCTTCTTGGCAAATCAATTTGCAAATCATGTTCAGGAATCATAGTCTTAAATGAAGCACGGCTGCAAAATATTCTGCTGATCTGTGGTGCAAGTCCTTTTCCTTTAGTCATAATTGATGTTACAAAATATTTTATGGCTTCTGTCATTAGTATTCCCAATTGACTCAATCTACAATTTATTTCATGCTGTAAAAATGCTAAGAATTTTCTACTGATGAGCAGCAACAGCAGGGCATGTTTCTAGATTTATAGGCATGGGATATTTTTGGGTGGGTGAGGAGTCTTTTGTCTTTGAATTAAAATGTGTCTAGACACTTTTTTGTTACAAACCTAGCAAAATGAAGATGCTTTTGAAGTAGTAATTAAATTCCTTCAGTGACATTCAGTCTAGTGTGCACAAGGCTTCAGTATAATTTCCAGGAAATCTACAGTATTTTCCTTGCCATTTGTAGGACTCAGCATATAAATAATGCAGTCCATGCTGTGCTGCTTTTCAGTTCATCCCAGGAAATTAGGCTATTAAAAATGCCACACTTCTTTGAGGCACACACAGACACAGCAGGTAAAGAGAATATTCATGAGATGAACAGTGACAGAAAAAGCATCTGCTAAAACCTAACCCTTCAAAGCATACCTTAGACTATGAAATTGTTTGCCATAATTATAGTGTAGAATGAGACTGTTGATTAACTTAACATCGTGGCAGTCAAACTATGATCCATCAAAGTGGGCTCTGGATTTGTGACCCAGGGTTAGGATTTGGTGCAAAATAAGGTGAAGAGAAATGATGAGCACTGGAGACTCTCCTGCCACCCCACACAGACTCTCCTGCCAACCATGTGCAGTTAATAATTGTAGTGAAAATGAAACTTCATTTGAGCAGTTTTGGAAATAAAAGGTCCCCATAATATCCTGACACACTTGCTTTTGTATGTGAGCACATGTTGCTATTTGAAATCTTCAATTCAGATATTAAAAACTCTCCTCTGCAAACATAGTGGTCACTCCTGAAGTGTGCAGATAGCAAAGACCATCCAGCATATAAAAACAAAGTCATGTCCCTTTGTTCAGGAAGATAAGAATGTTTTGTATGTTTAAGATGGAGAATTTACCATCTACCATTTCATGTGCATTACTTATGCATAAGCAGAGCTTTAGTACATGTTGCAAATGGAAATGAAGTACATGATGTGCCTGGAAGGAGTTTATCTAACTATTTATGGGCTGATCACATTTTGAGCTAGAACTGACTTGGTTATTTTTAGTTAAATAATGTTACAGTTGTAGTTGCTTTTATAAAGAACCAAGAAAATTCTCCTGCAGTTCACAGACCTTTTTTGCTGGGTCTCATTTCAAACCTTAATGGTCCCATGCTCAGCTGCTCCCTGGAGGAGAAGCTGAAAATCTAATGGCACAGGGCTACCTGTCTAATTGTAGATCAAGGAGTTGCAGCTCAGAGACAGATTTTAAACAACCACGAAACAGCTTTATGTGTCTTTGTGACTTTCCTTCTTCCCTCCAAGATGTACACAGAGCACTCAAATGAGTTTTGCAAACTTGGAGCCACCTGCTCTGGTTTGGAAGTGGACCATGATTGCTCTCTGGCAACCCATGTTAGGATCTCCCAGCCTTCAATGGTGGTACCTACATGGAGTGCATGTTTGCCTGGTGGTTTTGGAAGAGATT
Organism: Agapornis roseicollis; assembly: GCA_002631895.1. NCBI lineage: Eukaryota > Metazoa > Chordata > Aves > Psittaciformes > Psittacidae > Agapornis > Agapornis roseicollis. Next base: position 21,647 of record NDXB01016705.1, read on the forward strand.
AGTTTTCACAGTTGGAGTTAGGTGTAACTGGTACAAAGGGACTTTGAAAAGGAGTGGATTCAGCTGAGCATGAGGCTCATGTATGAGAAGTTTTTGCTGGATCTCTCAGAACAGTTTAAAAAGCCAAAAATTCTCACTGTCTCTGAAAAAAAGCCTCAGTCTGTTCTCTCATCTTTATTTTCATGATAAAAATCAACAATTTCAGGCAGTTGCTCTTTGATATGCCTTTTAGAAAGACATTCCAGTAACTTTAAAGTTGAAGATGTAAAACACAGCTACAGCACATCATTAGCATGAGTGGCTATTCCTTTTTTCTAATAAAAAGGGAATAGAAAACCATTAAAACTCATAAAATAATAAGGCAGAAGCATCTAATTTAATATGGTCATCTATTTAAAAATGCGCATTGTGCATAAATAATCAGATGTATCAGCAGGGGATCCATAGCCGTCTAACAAGTAAGTTGTTTTGCAATTGCCATCTGACCTGTAGATAAGTGGAAACAATGTCTTCATTAAACTTGCAGAACTGAATATTAATCATTAGCAAAACCAGCACTGCAAAACACAAGGGAAGTCTTGCTATGTCCCCAGGAGCTGTGTGCATGTACCTAATGGCAGGATTTAACTATTAAGGTCATATCAAAAATAGATCTGCTCTTTGTCTGCAGTGCTTACTGGCCTCCTACAAAGGCAATCGGATTTAGGAGGTAGTTTAAAGACTCACTGTATGTTGGGGGAGGAAAAGTTGTATCTAGAAGTATGTCCTAAAAGGCTTGACTTCACAGGTGGTGTCCAATGAAGAGTCTTTACTGGAGATGAACTGGTTTTTAGTGGGGATGAATATTGTAGTGAATGTACTTTCTTAAGGACAGACTAGCTCCGTTGCTCCAGCAAGCTATGAAGCAACCTGTACTAGTGCAGAGCTTTTGGAAAACACATGCTGCAGCCCTGCCTCAGACTGATTTAGCCCGGTACAGTCTGTATAGGTTTCTCCAGTGACTGAGCTGGGAGACTAATATTTTTGAGGTGTGGTTTGTTCTCTTTTCCTCTTATTTTCTCCTCTGGGTGTAAAAGATTAAGAACAATTGAGTGGTCAATTTCCATATGACTTTACAGAAGGTGTAGTTTTGTTTTCAGCGTTTGCACTGCTCTGTCTTCTGCTCCCTGTTGGTAGAGATGGCCCAGCGGAAGGTGGTGAGAGCAGGAGGTGGCAATGCCTGAGATTTGAGGGGCACTCTATAGCTCACTTTCAGACTGCACAGTAGTTATGCAGGTGATATCCCTAGTTTAAAGAATATGATTGATGTGATAGTGTAGCACCAGTGTATGCAGTGCTGGAAAATCAGAGGATGAAGATAATATTTTTAAAGATCTATATGTGTGTAGAAAATGGAATGGCAAATTTAATCCTGCTTTACACTTTCAGGTCGTTTTGCAGGTATTCCTGTAGGTGAGCAATGAACCCACTTTATTTTGTTTCCTTTGTCTTCCTTTTCTACCTGTTTCAACCAATAAAACAATTCAGTCAGAATGTAGACTGTCTGTAAGTAATCCCAGAATACTTTCTTGACATTCATATTGCTGTGGAGCATTTATGTCAAAACAGTCATTGCCTGTGAGCTGCATGGAAAACAGTGCACAGGAAAAAAAAACAATGCAGATTACATTCTTACCAATATTTGTGATAAAATTAAGATCTTCACTCAGCTTTATTGGAATTTACTCAGTCATTTAGTAATAGCAGCCGAAAGGAGACTGCTAAGGAGGGAACTCAAGAGACCTGATAAAACACAAGAAGGTGGCTTGTGTATTCTTTTTATCCAAGATCTCAGCCCTGAAAGTGTCAGACATGCAGTGTGCTTTGGGCAGAGCTGAAATTCCAATATTAATTTAAGACTCTTCCACTCCTGCACTTGCTTAATCCTGCAATATCCGCCTTGATATTAGCAGGAGCTGTGGAAGGTGTCTGGGGTGCACTTAAACTAAACACTAAAACCAGAGGTTGTATCTTCTGTCCTGCATATGCAGGCATGGACAAGAGCAAGGTGTTTGCTGCCACAGGCAGCATGTTTACTTATTCACTGTAATCTGCATCTGCTCCACCCTGCACTGAAGTCAACAGGAGGCTTTTCCTCTGGCTTGGCTGGCCTTTCGATTTCAGTACAGGCAGGTTGGGTCCCAGTTTATGAACTGGCTTTGTCCTTCTTTATCCAGTTCACCTTGAAATCAGCGGGACACCTTGCACTGAGTAGAAGGAAAGTTGGATTAGACACAGAGAAAAACAGTAAGTGCTGAAGGAATGAGATGATGAAGTCCAATGATTAAATCATGCAGCCGCTTTGCTCCTCCATATACTTATCCTCACAGTTTGCATTAAAAGGTAGGATATCGTCCTTGGCTTAAAGAAAAACATAGTCCTCTCATTGAAACCAGTCTCCCACAAAACTCCCTTGGGCTATGCACACACATATTTATTGCATTGTATAGTAGATAAGCTTCATATTTTATAGACATTTAAATGCAGCTAAAAATTCAAGGAGAGGTAACCAGACATGCACCATTAAATAAAAGCAGCTGCATGTCATAAATCAGCTCCATCAAAAAAAAAAATTTGGCAACAATATCATTTCACTAAAGGTTTTACTGTGCATCTTTTGCAGATTTTAGTTCCTTTCTCCTGTCCTCTATTCTTGACTCTTTTTCTTTGTGTTGTTTCTTCTAAGCTCTGCTTTTACTGTCAACTCTTACATACTGTTTTGTGATCTCCCCTTATTTTACCAAGTGACTTCAACATAGGTAGGGTTTTAAGTTTAAACTAATTTCTAACTATTGTAATGGGAGCACACCAGATTTGGACTGAACAATAACTCAGCTGGGTCTGGCCAACAAAAAGTGTTTCCCTCTGCCTGTATGCACACACACATGCATGTACCCTTCTTTATCTTCACTCCAGGTTTGAGTGGATGCATTTTTGTGATCCATCAAGCGTGAACATTTCTCTGCACCTTAAGCGTGAAAGTTCACTGAACGCATTGCACTTGATGGAAGATGTTTATATAAAACAGAAATTGCTCTGAACAGCCGAGCCAGTGAGAGTGTTTCTTCCCTTGTGGTGCCATGGAGCAGTTCCCCTAACATCCTTCTGATGTTAATTTTTTCATATGGGGTATTTTTCAGAGATTTCAATATGTCATTATTTTACTTAAGAGGAGCAGTTTAGTTTAGTGTTGAGACCTTTTAAAGTCCTGTGCCTACTGACTTTTGAAGTGATGCTCCTCAAAGCCTCCTCCTGTATTATCTTTTCCTGAAATGCTGTGTCTATAACTAGGATTAAAAGAGGAGAGAGGTAATGCTCTATGGAAAGCGGGGACAGCACTTGCAGCCCCCAGCAGTGGGGCCCATGTGGAGGCCAGGAGGTTAAAATCCTCCTTCTCCATGGAGATGCAGAATTGGGAAGAGATGCTAATATAGCTTGATTTTCCCCTAGAGTAACACAGTGACTCCCTGTGGGCTGTGGAGTGTTAACCCACTCTTTATCCAGATCTTTGCAAGCTAAAAGGACCCTGATGTGTAATTTTCAGTTAATTTGTGACTTATGTGGTGTCCTTAAAATAAAGCACAGGTTAGCATGGGGGGTTTCCAGCCTGGAAGAGGAGAAGTTTAGACAAAAAGTAAAGTTTTTTGTAGTTTTGTAAAGCAGCACAATTAATCTGTGAAATGGCTACAAAAAAAAGGGCTCCCAACCCAGTACATTCTTATGTATTCTTAAACGATCAACCAAGGCTGAGAAAGATACAGTTAGTTAATTCAAGTGTAGCCAGGGAGTAGAACATTTGGATTGATACTAGGGTGGTCCATGGATTCTTTTTTCTTGAAAAGTTATGGCATCCTCTGAGGTTGAGAAACACTATTCTCAACTGATGGAGAGGTTTAAGAGCACCATGGAGTATTTGCACTTGTAAATCACCTTGGCAGCCCCTGGTCAGAAAGTAGCTACCTGAGAAATGCTTAAAATGGCAAAGTGGTGATGTCAGCATATTCCCAATAACACAGGTGGACATAACCCAGATGGGATACGTCAGGGGAAATTGTGTTCAGAGGTGTGTTGCCAGCCACTGATGTTGGCATCAGGATGGGGCCAGTGCCCATGCCAGTGCTAGCTGAGAAATGGTGAACAACAAATGTTGTTCTGTATTCCCTGTTCAAGCAAAAATTCTGGTTGGGAAGGAAATGCATGAAAAAATGGAGGTTTACCTGTGAACTGCAGAACCAGCTTCGGGCAAAGAGTAAGTTAAACACTCTTCATGGAGGTTGTGTTTGCTGACAAGGAATAGTAATGACACAAGAGTAAAAATAAAATAAATAAAAGAAGAGGGAGGTTACACAGTTTGCTTTATTAGAGCAATGAAATACCACACCATATCAAAGCAATTCCTGTTTCTTTTGTAACCACAAAGTAGTCTGAAACAGGCAATTACACCTCCTTTCCAGCTCAGAGAGGCACATCACCCTTTGCCACACATTAAGGAATGTTAATAGCAGTGGTAAGGTGAGTTCAGGGGTGGGTGTGCTTTATTGGGAAATCACACCTCTGAGGAATTAGAAACACTCAGCCCTGGGGAGTGATTATCATACAGTAACGAAATGCCTGCTGTCCTCACTGGAATAATTATAGAAGATCCTCAGGATTTGGGATTAAAGCAAGCTTGAAAAGCAATACTTTCCCTCTGGCCAGCAGAAGGGCTGGGCACCAGCACATCCTTGTGTGTGTGGCACACATAGTGGAGGACTGATGTGTAGTGGCTTGGGCTGAACTGCCTGCTGGCACTCAGAAGACCTGGGGTTTGCAGGAGGAAATTGCTCAAGAAACTTTGTTGTTCTGATCCCCTGTTTCTCATTTTGTACTGGATGTGAGAATAGTATCCAGATCCATTTGAGATCCATAGCTGATAAATGCAGCTCACTGTACAAATGAGAATTTCATGCTTTTTTTATGTATTGGTCTCCACACACACACATGTAGGCTGTTACTGATTTTGACAGTAATTATTTATCTGCAAAATCTTGGGCACTTGGTTAACTCCAGTGCAATTCATTATCCAGTAGCTCTCAAATGGTAAATTATAAACAAAAATTCCAAGGTGTTTGACTTCTGCATAGGTAGGCAGGAAGGGAGGAGGGAGCATGCTGTAAGTTAGCATGGTTACTCCTTTGGGGTCCTTGGGAAAGTGGAGCTCCTCTATACAAATGCAGACATACAGGTCACCCATGACAGAAAACAGTGAAATTTTAAAAGATTTTTCATTTTTGTAGCTGGAGCCTCAAGATCTTTTTATTTATTCTTCCAAGCTACGATAAAATGACAGCCTCGTTGTATGGCTGATAGAGAGGTTTTATTCTTATTATATGGTCTTAAGAACTACAAGCATTTCATCTGAGAGAGAGAGAGGAGAAAACTACAGACTGGAAGAAGAAGCTGTACCAAATGGGCTGAATACAGATTGCAAACACTGTGATGCTTGTAATTGTGTCAGTATTCAGACCGAGCAACTTCTTTCACTTGGGCTGGAGAGGAAAATGCGTTGCTCATATATACTGCCTGTGGCCCTTCAGCCCATTCCTGTACCTGGTACAGCTCACATGGTGTTTCTGGAACACAAGAGGCTGTAAGATTTGTCTGTTACTCGATTTATTTTTATTTCCCTGTGTGTCGGGCAGAAGACACATTAAAAGCCAGGATCTGAGTCTTATTTCTGGTTAATCTGACAATAGAAGTAAGAAAAGTATTTTTTTGTTCAGAGGTGATGCAGTGCTTTTTGTGGTGCAGATATTCAGGTACAAAGAGTCTTGAGCACACCTAGGACCTGCAACATGAGTCAACCTGAAACATGGCTGGGACTGTTCAGCCTGGAGAAGAGAAGGCTGCGTGGAGAACTCATAGCAGCCTGCCAGTATCTGAAGGGGGCCTATAGGGATGCTGGGGAGGGACTCTTCATTAGGGACTGTAGTGACAGGACAAGGGGCAATGGGTTAAAACTTAAACAGGGGAGGTTTAGATTGGATATAAGAAAGAAATTCTTTACTGTGGGGGTGGTGAGGCACTGGAATGGGTTGCCCAAGGAAGTTGTGAGTGCTCCATCCCTGGCAGTGTTTAAGGCCAGGTTGGATGAAGCCTTGGGTGTCATGTTTAAGTGTGAGGTGTCCCTGCTTATGGCAGGGGGGTTGAAACTGGATGATATTAAGGTCCTTTCCAACCCTAACTACTCTGTGATTCTATGACATATGGGATCTAGTGAAGCCCATAGCCAAACCAACAGTTACTGTTGGCAGAGTGACAGTTTTCTTCCCTGAAGTAGTTGCAGTTGTGGAAGAAGAAGAAGAAATAAAAAACAAGTGTTGAGTCTGGAAGTGGATGGGGTGAGCAGCTAGAGCTGCTGCAGGGATCTGGTACTTATCACTGGCTTGTTCTTGCAAAGTGCTGAGCACAAAAGAGCTCCAAGGAAGTATTAAGTCTATGCTTGACTGTCAAGGACACACATAGTTCACTGGCTATATGTGTGCCCAAAGTTAAGCATGTGCTTAATGAGGCTAGAGCGCTTCGCTTAGGGCAGAGCTGAATCCTTAATAGCTCTTCTGCTGAAAAACGGGGCTAATATTTTCCTGCTTCTTGGGAGATTCTGAGGACAAGCTTACTTGCATTCATGGTTCTTGCAATGATGGCAAGGAAACTTATGAATAAAAAGGAAGAAGTTATGTATCAGATTCACAGTAATTACTTTTTCCAACCTATTTTGAACTGGAACGTATTGTGAACTCTGGAATTTCAGTGGCATATATATCATGTTCAATGGAAAGAAAAAATCCTGCAAGCTGAAAGAAATTTGAGCTCTGCTATGCTTCTAATATGTTTAATGTTATTGTTCCGTTAAATCCCTGCCCTTAATGACCCCAGACATATTAAATAACATTCTCAGGGCTGAAGAAATGCTTCAGACTTCTAATTGTACACATATTTTTCCTCTTGCACTCTTCAAGCTGTACAAGTATTATATATTGAAAAACCTCTGTAGAAAATATTACTGCAGTCTTTTTCCTGAGGAAAGGCTGAAGGTACCTGGGAACTCTGTTTGCACTGCCTGTTGTTCAAAAATAGGCTTTTCAAATGTATCATTTTTCATGTTTGCAATTTATGGCTAGCAGACGATGTACAACAGAGCCTTAAAGGGATACATCAAGGGGAAAGATGACAGATATCGTGGGCTTGGCATGGCAAAAATGCTTATGCCACACTTGTTTAAGAGCACAAAATGCATGCTAGCCATACAGGGGCATAAAATACTGATAGTGCTACAGTTTTTTAATTAATATAACTTACAGAAAGGTAAAAAACATCATTGTTAATGAGGCTTCCTGCTTATTTAATTGCTGTGAGGCTTTTTTCTCTTTGCTGTGGCAAGAGCGTTAACTATGGTAACATTGGCACTAGGAACTCTTTTGCTGTGATGTCAAATACCTCTTAAATTTTTCAATTCCTTTATGTCAAGTCAGGTTTCCATCTCAAAGATGAGCCAAACCTTATTTCTGGGTTAATAATTCTTTTGCCTGCAAACTGAATTTGTGACAGGAGCTTCCCAGAGCTTGCCTTTCTCTTCATACCGTGAGTCATTTGTTTTTCTGTACTAGCCTGCTTTTCTGGGTGATAGAAAAACATTTCTAGCCAACAGGTATGCCACTTAGCCAACCATAGCAGCAATGTTGATGTATTCTTCGTGCCACATCCCCTTTTCCCACCAGCATCCCCAAAAAGAGAGACAATGAATTTGTAGCAAGACCCACACCTTTACATATCTGCAATTTCTGCATGCATGTGCTGATTCTTGTGCAATCAGCATACACAAGTATGGATTATATACCTCCCACCAAGCTCTCTGTGCAGAGTGTAGGCTTTCTCAAATCAAGGTATGAAGACTTGAGCTTCTAATTTTGGAAATACACACTTCAGTCCCCACTACTGGCCAAAAAGCAGCCATGCATGTCATTACTTACAACAGAAGCAGCCCTGTATACGGCTTACAAAAGCAGCTGTGAAAAGCATCCTTCTTACCCCAACATTTTGGTAATAACCAAGATCAGCCCCTGTCCTGTAGTGTTGGAAAACCTCACTTTAACTGAAATATTTTATACTTGCATGCTTTCTAACACTGTGATTGCCTCTTAAATTTGAGATGTCTGTGGGGTGAGGGAGAAATACAGGCAAATGTTATAAAGAATGATCCAACTTGTCTGCTCACATCATGTCCAGTACCACAGCAGCAGTATGAGTTATCGTTGTAAGTGTTGGATTATACATTAGGTGCACCTGCATATATCAGTCTAGAGTTTGGTAGTGTTGGAGCTTATCTTTCTGGTTTTGTTTGTCTTACCTGCTTTGTAAGAGCATTTCATTTTGCTTTCTTTTCAGCCAGATTGTAAATAATAATAATAATAATACCCATAAACAACTGAATCTGAGATCTGACCAGGCTAAGAGTGCAGTCCCTAGCTATGTCTCTTTAGCTATGTTCCCTGGGAGAAGGAAGGGGACTGCTGGCTGTCACGCTGAAAAGCATGGGTGAGGAAGACATCCTGACAAATATGCTTATACTGGTATTTTTTTCCCATTTGTTTTTCCTATGGTGACAGGCAGCTACTTACTGGGCAGAGCTGGAAGTAATATTCTGAATTGCTGAAGGAAATTTTCCCAGTTGATCAAATTCTTTATGTGGTTTGTGCTGATCAAAGATTCTCTTCATGTCTTATGTATCTGAAAGCACAAAAGAGTGAATGGAAAAAAGAGCTATTCTGTGCTGGTAGACAATGAAATGATGATTGGTGAGATTATGCCTTGACTTTACTGTCAGCACAATGTCAGTGAAGGCAATGGTATAGAGAGGGTGCATTTTGCAACATTAATACCAAATTCAGATCACTAGAAGGAACAGAAAAGCCCTAGAGAGGAGGAAAATGTCTGTTTTTATTATTATTTTTATATTTTAGTGCAGAATAAAATAAATATTTCATATTCTTGGGGCATATTAGTTACCCTGATTATTTATCTCTTCATATTGTATCTGCTTGTGTAGTCAGGAGTGGTAACTCATGTTTTGCTCTGGTGAAAATCTGTTTTTAAGTATATATATATACACACATGTACACACACATATACATCTGTGTGAGATGTCACGAACCTTTCCCTGGTGCTTCTCTGAACAAGGGACTGGTTTTGCACAACCTTTTTGCAAATGCCCTAATCTACATACAAAAATCAGAGCTTGCTTCCTTGTCTTCTCAAAACAGTGCTAGTTTTAAGGGGAAAGCCCAAAGTAGGCTTTCAAAGCTTTGGATTGGTTGGGTTTTTAATAAATTAAAAATAAATGAATTGTCCACAGTAAAGAAAGGGCCTCTGAGCTGAAAAATCTACAGTCTAAACACATTAAGGCTTAATTCCCAGGTCTTTGCTTGGAGATGCTTGTTTCAGGAACAGGAGTCAGTTGTTCTGGCATGTCTATTGCATATATTCCTTCCGCAGAAAGGCACTCACATCAACTGTAGCAGGTCTTACAGTCATGGTTTTGCCTTGATCATGGAGTGAGGAGAAAAATTGAGACTGGAAATAAGCAGAGGAGTAAGGCCAGCACATGGGGATAAGGCTGTAGCTACGGGATTGTGAAGGACATTTTGAAGATCGTGTTATAACAACATCTGTCAAGAATGGTTTAGGTCTAGCTGATCTTGCCCTGGGACCAGGGATTGGTTTAGGTGACCTCCTGCGTGTTTTTTTTTTGACTGTTAAATGGAAAGAAAACCACCTTAATAAGCTCCTTCCCTGTGGATTTTCTCTCCCTCTTCCCCTCACTGTCCTCCTGTGCCAGGCAACAATATACATATATATAAAAATGCTTTTTTGAAAGCTTATTGTCATTCTCTTCATCAGAAGTTTATGATTTACATCAAGCTAACTAGTCCTTGAGCATGTGCTGTTGTCAAGCTCTCTTCGTCTGATCAGGAGAAGAGCACTCGGGGGCTGGCATGCAACAGCATGATCTTGGTATTTATCCTTTTGGCAGTTTGCTAATTATTCCTATTGCTATCACATCCCCATGTGAATTTCTGTCTTTGTGCCACTGTAAATATTTTCTCATTTTTTTCTAGCTGCAGAACAGCTACTTTAATGGGAGAAGCTGGAATATCCTGCAGAGACACATACTATCATTCCAGTGATAGCGATTAAATGGGCCAAACATCCTTTCTGTATCACTTAAATTGCATGTCTTTGCATTCATGGATTGGCCACTCATTTGCTGGCCTGTATTCTGCTCTTGTAAACAGCTCGTATTGTTCCTGGGAGTGCTTTTTGTAGCAGAATGCTTTGATAAAGCCAAAACCATCAGCTGCCAAGACTCCTTATGGAGTCAGAAATAGACACCAGATATCCTTACTACTGTAGTTGTAGCTGCATTAGCAATATCATTTATCTTCCTAAGGACTCACTAAGCCACTGATATTATAAAATTAAGTGGCATTTTTTTCCACCTGTTCCAACTGGTGGCAAACTCATAGAAAGCCTTCCTGGATGGTACAACTCTGCATGCAAAATCTAAGCACTCTCCTAAGGTTTGCAGCTGCCTCAGAGACATTTTGTTTTCCATGGGCTGCCTCTTTCGCTTAGAATAATAAGCTTTAGATTATCTGAGGGCACTCTAGATCCCTTTGTCACACAATCCAACTTGACGTAAGTGTTGGGGTGGGGGAGCAGAAAATCTTGCAAGCAGACACTGGACTTTCAGTCTGAGCTTTCAACTAGTACAAAGAAAAAGTTCACAGGCGAGGGTTGGGGAGATTTCATGCCTGTCTGTGTTGGAAGAAAGGCTCTCCAGACTTGATGGAACATCTGTGCTTCAGTTGTTTGCCAGAGCAAGGGGCTGCCTACAAAGCTCTACCATAGTGCTTCCAAATGCAAGAAGTCCCCAAGTCCTCACAGAGTAATTGAAACAGCAGCCCACTGCGGAGTGGCAGCCTTTTAGTCTTCTATTAACTATACTTTAGCATCTAGGTAACATTGTATATAAACTGTTGAGCCTGCAATTCAGCTCCAGGACAGGTATTTAAACACCTTAAATACTCCATAGAAAGAGAGGAAAGTTGCTTTCCAAAGAAGAATAGCAACCTATAGCTGTGGGTAGACTCAGGTAATCTCCAGTTACCTGTTCTGATAGCCACATTACACTCTTACCAACACTGGTCCTGTCCCTGCCAGTGCAATTACCATTCCTTATTGGCCTGTTATGTCTCACAGTGGTTTTTCTGCTGCCAAATTCCCCTGGCCAGAGGGGTCAGGGTCGCCACCTCCAAAATTGTCTAACCCAAGCAAACCTGCTTCCTGCTGCAGAAAAAGCTTGTTGTTGTGATCCATAACATCCATAATTCCTCTGGCTGATTCCCCTGATTATGTGTCGGAGCAGGAGCACAACCTATTTAAAAGGAGCTGTTTTCAAATCAGCAGCACGTCTGTTCATTAGTTAAGGTACCCACATTTGACACAAAAGGTATCTCTGAAATATCTCTGGACTGCAGCATAGGAAGACAGCATGTGTCTGTCAGGATAACACTTAACTCAGATTGGGCTGTTTGCCCTATTTTCTAGCTTTTTGGCTGCTGTATGGATAAGAGGACCCCTCTGGAGCAGAGGAAGTCTGGCAGTGAGACAGGATTCTTTCAATACATGGCCCTCGTGGATATTAATCCTGGTAATTTAGGCAGGTGTAGGCAAGTGATCCTGGAAACTAAATACAGATTTATGTTAAAGGTTTAGTTTCTATACCAGTGTTTTCTGAAACATCAGAGAGCTTGCAGAGCCTGCAGTCTCATCCTTGTGATAAGGTTTATAAATGGCAGGAAGAAAACCCCAAACCAAACTAAACCCCAATAAATTATTAATGTTGCCTTTGGCAGAATCAAGTAATTGGCAAAAAAAAGTTTACAGAAACCTTTAAGAAAAGCCTGAGGCATTGCAAGTATTTCTGCACGCAAGTCACCATGTTGGTTTATCCGAATACTACTGAATGCCAAAACATGTCCCAGCCATAGCTAGAATGGAGCTGACTCACCAGATTTATTCATGACTGTTCATTTATCAGAGTAGCTTTATTTCTTCTACTTGTAAGCATGAGTCGCTTTTGTAGCCACAACATGATATCACAGTTGCACCTCGTCTTGTGTCAAAGCAAGCACGTCTATGTCCTGCTTAAAGTCATTCCTTACTTCCTGTGTTTTCTCTGAGTTGTGCCATGGTAGGGAAATTTTTAAGGGGTTTGATTTCCCCGTAGCTCTTATTTCTCTTCTACTAGTGTTACCGTGCTGATTTGTCTTTTCTTCATGCTGTAATTTGTCTGGTGCCACTGTGTAATTTTTAACTGTGTGCAGTATCAACAGACCTCCATCTGTCTCTCCTCCAGAGCTTCCCAGCCTGCCATTATAAATATCTGCCAAATACTTCTCCAGAGAAAGGATCACCAGATTCCAACTGTTTGCAAAATAAGAGCCACTGCCAGCCTCTCCCACCGTCTGCAACCTGTGCAGAATCCGTGTCCTGCATGTTGTGAGATGTTACTGCTGGCACTGAGGAGCTCTGACCCTTGCTTTCATTTATTGTCCCTCAGGAGCATACGCTTCTGCAGAGGGTTCAGCATATTGGTCTGTTTGCTCAAATACCTCATTATTCATGGCTTTTTATTATTAACCATCAATAGCCATCAGGTAGTAAAACCAAAATAACTTGAGGGTTGGTGGGGGGAAGGGGGAGGAGAGGGTGTTTCCCCTGTAAAATACAATGCTGATTGAAAACATGCTGGGGTGGATGGATCACATCCAGTGTTGTTTTATAAGATACTTTACTTGATCTGGAAGGGACTCACTCATTAACAGCCTGTCACTTGGAGACTAAGGACCAGTTACCATGATCAGAGTAACTGGTAGGACTTGCTGACTGTTCATCCACATTGCTGAAAGCAGAATTTGGTCTTCCACCTGTCTATACGTATACATCAGAGTAAATCATTGGAGGAATTATCACCAAACCAGGCAAACCATTGATTAGATTGCACACACAAAGAAATAGCAACTTTTTAACGTGGATGAAATAACATTATGTATAAACATGTTTGGATAAAGTGAAAAATATAGATGATGATGTAGGTGCTCTTTTAACACTGTTAAAGGCATTCTCATAACAGCCCATTAATTCCATTGAGTCAAAGCTGTGTTAGGCTCATTGTGGCTTTTTAAATTCAGTGTGCAACTTAGGCTGTAATCATCACATGTCTTAGTGTTTGCTGGTGGTATAGCAGCTTACTGCTATAGCAGCTAAGGAATTACCAACGAATCTCTTTAGGTGCTGTTGCAGACATCAATTAACAATAAATGTATGTTTAGATAAAACTTACCAGCTAAAGTCAGATGCAAGCAACAAGGTTCCTGTTCCATGTATGTGGAATAATTCAGCAGAAAGGGTTTTTCAAGATTATTTCAGAAGGTTTCATGTTTGCATTTGCTACATTTTAGTTAGAACTTTGCAAAGGAACATAAAAAATGTAAAGCAGTTCAGGAGTTTGATAAATCCTCCTTCCTAACTACGTGCAGAATAACTCAATATTTCCAAGACACAGAAAAGTGTCTTGGTTTGCTGGGGGTATCAACCATGGAGACTAGATAAGTAGAGGCAAGCACCTGAAGCACCAAAGAATCTCAGGAATCTGTTTCATAATGTATAGTCAGGTTCAAAAAATATTGCTATTTCCATTGTCTGGATAGCACTGTGGATCTGGTGTTTGTTTCTCAAGGTTTTAGGACAATCAAGTTCATGATTTTCTAGGAGGGTGTGCTATGACTTAATAATGCATTATGACAGGAGAGAAATAAGTACAAACAAGTCTAAGCCTGCAGGACAGCTGTACTTGCTCACAAATGAAGAAAATCTTCGGCCATTGCCGGGGGTGGCAGGGACCAAATAGAAAAGTGAAATTAGAGAGACCAGACTATCCTGGAGGTGATGTGCTGACTGCCCAGCATGTCAAGTTTGCAGCTCAAAGGAGCTGGGCTGGGGGTATAGCTGTGCTTGCAAGACTGAGATCTAGCCCTTATTTAAGTCTGATTTTCTGGAGCAAGATTTTCTTGTAAAGGAACAGCACGATTTGTTTAAAGTCTCTGGGAGATAAAAAGCAGATGGCATTGATTAACTAATTGTTAATATTTTCTGCAACTTACTAGCTGTGCTGATATGTGTAAAGTTTGCAAAAGCTTCAGATGCATCTTCCTCTCTTTGATTTGTTCAAGTAATTGAACATTTTAAAATCTGGAGGGAAGGAAAGTTACATACAAATGTGTAATTTTCTACCCAACAGAAATATGTTCATATCAATATCTTCCTTTGAATTCATATTTAGGTCTTGTTTCTTCATTTTTGAAGGGTGTATTCATAACAAGGTTGCAGCTCTCCTATCTCTTGTCATGATTGCATGGTGTGTTGTGTAATGTGCCATAGGTTTCTGGCTCTACCCTGTTTTTTTTGTGGATGAGCTCCTTCTATTTTTTCATTTATTATGAAGACAAAGCAAAATATTTTTTACTTGATGCCAGGTTCACTTTTAGCTTGTCTCCTTGTGAACCCTTTGCAGCTGCAGCAGAATCCTAGTGGGGCTTCTGCCAAGTGGTGGCCACCTCTGTGAACACTTCTATGACAGTGGTCAGTGCTATTTTGCTAAAGCATCACTGAGGTGTTGGAGGCCCCTCTGACCTTGAATTACATTGGATGCAAGTCAAGTACCCTGATGTTATTTCTATGATGGCTCTTGTTCATTATTTAGGGTGAGATAGAATACCTTGCCAAGATACTAATACAAAGAAGAATGTCTGAGAAAGGATGTCAGCCTTTCAAACCCTGATAGCTGCATAGCAAAGTCTTTGTATTGCCAAAATACATGAGACTTATCCAGTTACTCCAGCAATGTGGATACAGGGGAGCTCCTGGGCAGATACCAGCCCTGGCAGTCATGGTGGTGGGTGAGTACAGTTTTGGGTTCCCAACAAGCCCCATAATTAGGCCTTACTGTGAATTCTCTGAAGGTTTGGGCTCTGAACCAGCAAGTCCTGAGCAAGCCCAAAGCCTTCCAGGCAGCAAGGTTCCAGTGCAGAAACTCTTTTAATTGCTGTATTTTAAGTGTATAGCATGAGTGATGCACAAGCTGTCAGCTGGCCACCTGTGACAGTGGGGAATGAGAAAGAGCTTCAGTTTCTTCTTCTGCGGAACTGTCCTTCTTTGCAGATGCTCTACAGAACAGCTTTGCAGTGCTCCCATTTAAGATTTCAAAGTAGAGCACGATGCAGGCTGAGGTGGGGCACAGACATTGTACTGGTCAACTTCTTGAGTTGTCCTCCGTTCAAAAGCCATCAGAAATGGAAATTGCCTAAAGTGAGACTGGTTTGCTCATCTGTTATGCAGAGCTTTCTATTTTCCATGGTGTTCGGTATTTTATCCTTAGCCTTCCTATTTCCATCAGAATGACGTATTTTATTGGTTCTCAAACTGAAGAAACAACAAATTCTTCATCCTCTCTGGAGCATGGTCTTGTTAATGTTCTTTGAAACATGACGTGTCGTTGCCGTCAAACTGCAGTGATCCCATTTCTTCTGAAATAAGAAAAACATGTCACTTTTGCTCTCCTAATACAAAGGGAGAGTCATATTTTAGATAAGAGCTGCATGGCTGCCAAAGATGAAAGAAAAATGTTATTACTTTTGTAAATTTCATAATTGCAGTTAATGATAATTTAATGAAATGACATTGTCTTCACCGCTATCACTAATGAAATGTTTGAGAGTGATAAAGCGGATCTTGTTAAATAGAGTGAAGAGTCTTGAGTGGAATAGCTTTGTGACAGTGGCCTGCACGTGCAAGTCTTGAATTCCTATTTTTTGTTGCAGTAGTTTAAAAAAGAAGGTAAAATGAAGGCTACATGGCAAATAATGCACACATGATGTACTTAAAGGCCTTCCACTAAGCAAACAATACTGAACTCCTGAGTAACATGCTAATGACTGAGTACTGCTCCTTAGAAATGCTAACCCTTCATTAAAACACTTTCCTTGTTTTTGTTTGCAGACAAACCAGAGAACAAGAAACCCCACCAGACTTTTTTTATTTCTCAGACTATGAAAGACATAATGCAGAAATAGCAGCATTTCATTTGGACAGGCAAGTAAAACGGGTTTGCTTTAAAAGAAAAATGGAAATACTGTCATAAGTTTTTGCACTTTGCCAGCCCTGTAACTGAATTACTTTTAAAAGAGGAGAAAAGGAAACAAATGTGGGCAAATGCCATGAATAAATGAAATGGCAGTTGATGAAAGGGTAGATTAATTATTAGGAAGTGCGACTTGCTTGGGGAATGAGAAACCTGGCAATAAGTACTTCTCAAAAAGAAAGAGAAATTATATTGAAGGGAAGATGAGAAATGAATTTCCCCTGTGATCTTGAAGTGCATATGGAGAACACCCATCTCCCAGGGCATATGTCACATAAGTGTAACGGGACTCTAGCTCACCCCAATTAGCTCCAGGGCATGCAAATCCAAGCAAGACATGGGTAATGGTGTAAGTATTCAGAGAGGAATAATTGAGACAGGGAGGGAGGTCTGGTTTCACAGCAAAAAGCTAGGGCTGTCCCATATGAGGAGCAGGCCACAAGATAGTGGGAAGAAAAGGGCAATGGTAGTCATCCCGTGCTCCTATTAGCTGAAAATGTCTCCCTGGGCAGAGGTAGTGCAGGGTATAGTGAATACCCCAAGACTAGCAAAAGACTGAAGTCCCCTCAGCCTGCCTCGATTAGGAGTGGGAATTAATGATGAAGTACTGACACTACGGGTAGAAACCATGCCATTTCATAGGCTGTTAGAACTGAAGCATCTTTCACACCCTCAAGTGCCAAGAAATATCCTTTCAAAAGCTTGAAACTTCAGGGCCACAGATTATTTGGGGGGTAGTATTGCTGCCTTCTGGATTGATGTTTAGAATGAGGAAAACTATCAGCAGCTGACTCTGGTAGGTTTGCCATTAAGAGCCATGCTGGTCTGATTCTTCAAGGATCTTCCATATTTTATTGTTGTTGACCTTGGTGTTGATCCCTTTTGCTTTTCATTTCATATTGCCATTTTAAGCAGATGGTGCTGTAGGAAAAAAACATTAATGGAGTTCCTACAGGAAGGAATGTTAAATATCCACACACTAAGCAGAAAAAGCAGTTGCTACCCAATGTAGAAAATCTTACCAGCAGACAGTGGACATAGAAATACCACCTGTGGCGAGGTTTTCTATGGGGAATTTGCTCTTTTACTGTATCTAATAGCAATGCTTTGTAGGGAGTTTTTAATCTACTAATACAGGGAAGTTTGGAGTAGAAAAAGGCTCTTCACTCAGCCTTTGCCAGAGGGAAAATCTTTGGTCTCAGGAAGATTGTTTTGGTTGGTATAAGGGTATTAAAACAGAGAGGAGCAGAAGCAAATAAATCAAACAATTACTAAGACTGTCAGAAAAGAAAAAAAATAGATGGAGTTTATGGAAGAAAGAGGCTGAAATCCCATTCCTCAAGTCACTTGTGGTGAGCAAAGTGCATGTTATAAAAATCCTGAAGTAGCACAGTCAAAAATAAGAGTGTGACCAGCAGGTAGAAGGAGGTGATCCTGCCCCTTTACTCTGCTCTTGTGAGACCTCAGCTGAGTATTGTGTGCAGTTCTGGTGTCCTCAACATAAAAAGGACATGGAGCTGTTGGAACAAGTCCAGAGGAGGGCCATGAGGATGATCAGGGGACTGGAGCATCTCTCATGTGAAGACAGGCCGAGAAACCTGGGGCTGTTCAGCCTGGAGAAGAGAAGGCTGTGTGGAGACCTCATCGCAGCCTTCCAGTATCTGAATGGGGGCTACAGGGATGCTGGGGAGGGACTCTTCTTTAGGGACTGTGGTGACAGGACAAGGGGCAATGGGTTAAATCTTAAACAGGGGAGGTTTAGATTGGATATAAGGAAGAAATTCTTTACTGTGAGGGTGGTGAGGCACTGGAATGGGTTGCCCAGGGAGGCTGTGAATGTTCCATCCCTGTCAGTGTTCAAGGCCGGGCTGGACGAAGCCTTGGGTGACATGTTTTAGTGTGAGGTGTCTCTGCTTATTGCAGGGGGGTTGGAACTGGATGATCTTAAGGTCCTTTCCAACCCTAGCTGTTCTATGATTCTATGATTCTAAGTTTCTACTATCTGGAATTTTATGTACCTTCAGCTTCTTCATGGAAGAGTGTGTCCTCATACTCTTCTGTATTTTGCATCTTCTCCATACAATGTAGGCAAGTCAGAGCTAATCATATTCAGGATATAATTTGTAATATATTATACAAAGGATTATCTAGTTTAAAGCTGATGGGCTTTTTACTCCTTGAAGACTACAGATAAATGTCCCTTCAGAGTGTAATGAGCCTTCCTAAAAACTATCACTATCATTACAGTTTAATCCTTTACATAAACTATCTCTTTTCTTTCTCTTCCAGGATCCTGGATTTCCGTCGTGTACCACCAGTTGCAGGTAGACTGGTTAACATGACGAAAGAAATACGAGATGTTACTCGTGACAAGAAGCTGTGGAGAACATTTTTCATCTCACCAGGTAGTCCTCAAAATAACACTATATTCTTTCTATCCTGCTGAACACGTACTTAATAGAACGATGTGTAGACTGCTTAATTGCTCAGATATTTCTAATAGAACTGTCTTCTAGACCTTTGAATAAAAATAAATGTGGAGACACAGCCTACAAAGACGACTTCATTGTTTTGAATTGAATGCCTTTTCCCCTTGACAAATTTCCACAGAGACAGGCTTTTATGTTCACAAAAGCAATATATTCAACAAATGTTGTATGTAGAGCAATTTCTAAAGCAATTTCTTCTGTTACTCTCAGTTTACCCCAAATCTTATTACTTACCCCATTAGTTATTTGAATTTTTTTTTTTTTCCTACTGCAATGTGATCTATCACTTCTGTTGGTCAGATGCATTTATTTCTTGGTTTTGACTGGAGGACCAAAACCTAATTTTCTCAGAGTCATGTACTTCAGGGGTTTTTACAACAGGAGTTCGAAAAAAACCCCAAGCAAATAGAAGTGTAAAATATCCTGCTTCCAGCTCAAATTGTCCATTGGGTAGAGGCCAGGGCAGGAATGACCTGAATTGTTCCCAGTCCTTGTTCTTGTTTTGCAGGCTGAACCCAGGAACCAACACCACTCTCTATTATTCTTCTTTCACAACATCTCGTGGCCCTAGCCAAGGATGTAGCTCCACATGGTGGGGTTTTATAAACACAGGGTAAAACCCTGCCCAGCTCATCAGAATATGCAACTGGAATAGATAAAGATGGGCAAAGAGTGGGAGAAAGTGATATCATCTCTGTTTAGTAGCTGGGATGCAGAGGTGGAGAAATTAAGGATCTGAGTTAAGGCACAAAAGCACATGCTTAAGTATCTTCTTAGAGAAAGCATATATAGGGAAACATTCAATTTAAAGCATGCACCTATGTTCCAGTGAGTTCAACTCATATTATTTCAGCTGTGTGCAAGTGTGCTTTGCTGAGCTCAGGCTGTGACTTGTGTACCTGGCAATCTGGAGCAGAAATCTCTGGAGATCTCTCCCTCGCACTGTGTGTGATTGGCCAGAAGCTATTTACCCCTAAGTCAAGGTCCAAAGACTTAATTACAGTTTCTCCTGACGTAACTGTAATTTGTTGCTGTTAGCCAGAAACCAGAGCCCTGTCATTGCAGAGCTTTCACTTTTAAAATGTTTATCACACTTGTGTGATCACCGATAAAGTCATTATTATAGCTGTTACTTTTAGCTTCATATTGATGTTCAGCTGTACAGGACACAGTTGAGCAGGCAGTTATTTATTCCAGTAACTTCACTTGTAAAATACGTTACATAATTACAAAAGGCTTCATCTTACCCTGTGCTATGAATACTCCAATTTTACATGTACAGTTGTGGTGATTGTATATGATGAAGGCATTTGCTTGGGTTTTTATAGGCAAACAATCACAAAACAAAACAAGGCAAAAAAAATATTGTAATGTTATGTACACAAGGTACTTTGGCTCATTTGAAATATAAGCCATTTTACTCCTGTTTTAGCTAGTAACACATAGATAAGTAGGTTTGCCTGCTTTTAGTCTTCCCAGTTTATATATCAAGACTTCGGGGTGAAGCTGAATAATATCTGAGAAGTACAAAACTGTACTCAAGTACTGAGCAGCTTACAGCAGCCAGAGCAATGCAGAGTTAAGGCTGTTGGTTTGGATGAAGATCTTTATCTTGTAATTATGGAATTCCAACCAGGGGATGATCCAAGCATAATCCTTTATTCAGATTTATTTAGAGGCCTCAGATAAATTTAATTAAAATATTTGATTAGCTAATCAGGCTTTTTTGGAGAACAAAACACTTAAGCAATTAATTTTTCTTTCAATTTTACATTTCCTAAATCAATATACATTGCTTAAATCATGTTGGTTACTTGTCAGAGTTCTGTACAAGTCCCTAATATAATTAGTTGGATTCTCATTAATATATGCCCAACCTCTGTCTTGTATTTCCTAGTGACCTTAAAAGGCAGGCATTAATTAATGCTTAATGAAGAAGTAATAAAGTTCCTAAATTAAGCATTTAGAAACAAATTCATAAACCTAGCAGGCAGCTCAAGCAGCAGATTGAGGGTAGAAAAAGGAAGAGGAGGGTGCTAGGATGAGCCCCATGGCCTGGGAAGGTGAAGATGGAGAGGGAGCAGGGAGAAGACTGGAACAGGCTGACTTGTTCCCTCTGGTAGATGAAGAACAGCAAATTCAGTTGGTTTGGGGGGAGAACTGGTTACAAATCTGAGAAATCGAGGTATGACATATAGATACTTGCAAGTCTGTGCACCCACATTAAGCTATTGAGGCCACTCTGGGACTCCCTTTCAGGTGGCTGTGTCTCTGTACCTCCATCCTCAGAGGTGCTCAGTGACAACGGTCACGGGGATACATGGAGCCTGCTGCCAATGTATCCCTCTCCATGCACCCAAGGAGCACCAAATATAATGGATTTTACAGAAAGCTCTTCCCATTGGGCTAGGAGGCCACTGCTTGCAGTGGAAACCCTCAGAAGGTAAATATTGACGATGCTCATCAGTACACTGTGTTACTCCCAGGACCAGCATGGCAGCATATTGAAAGAAGCCTCACTGCATTTTGACACCTGGGCCATCTCACTTGTCCCATCCAGAATGGAAATCAGGGCCAGGAAGCTGCAGGCAGTTGTAGCTTCAAAGCATGATTTAGAGCAGCATCCTTTCTTCCACTGGAAAGTGGAAATGGCTGTGAATGGGCAGGTCAGTTGATGCATTAGGCTGCAATCAGAGAGAAAGCAGATTGCAGAAAAGTGCACTTCCAGGCAGTTTGGACTAAATGTAAGAAATGGAATTAGGTCAGTAATTATTTAAATTAATTTTACATCCTTTGCAGCATGGCAGACTGCAGTAGCCCTGCTACTCTTACAAATGAATGGTAATTGCTAGGGAAAAAAAAGAGACATATTAATCATGTCAGCCTTCATTTTGGAAGTAATTGAGGTAGCAGCTTAAAGAAATCAATGTTACACAGCTAGTAAGCAATATGTTTTTGTTCATATTAACCAGTTCCAAGGGATTATGGATTTTCTTTTTTCCCTCTCAGCAAACAATAGCAATTCTGAATTACCTATTGTTTTGAGCAGGTAAGAGAAAGATCTTTTCAGGCATTGCTTTAGTAAATATTCAGGATTCTTTCCAGTACTCCAATTGCACAAGCTTGCTGAATGTCCTCTGTTAACAGTCATGCAAATCTCAATAAAAGAATTGCTCTGCCAAGTGATTTGCTTTAAGATATCTCCACTTGTCCCTTTTCTTCCTGAGAATAATTATTGTTCAGCTATCAGGATGACACACAGAAAATGTGCAGATGAGTACACAGACACTCTGGTTTTTAATTGTTGCGATTAGTTGGAGTTTCAATCACCAGACCATGATTTTTGCATGGATTTCATTACAAATTGCATCCATTCATCTTCAGATAATGAAAATCAGACATTTAAAACACTGCCTGGGAGTCTCTGGCCTCTCTAGTGCTTTGGGGAAATAGTTTAATTTTTTTAATGAAGCAGGAGTTTGCATGCTGCAAATTTGCACATTTCAGCATGTATGAACATCCCTCATTTCTGGTTTGCCAGCACTGCTGCTGTTGTTGTTTCTACCCACTCTGCAGGAACACAAATTTCTGGCAGTTGCTTCTTTTGCAGGTGTTCTTAGTGAGAGGGGTATGTACAGAAACACCTCTACTGGATGAGAGAAGACCATAGGGGCTGGGCAATTTTAATGGGAGGAGAAAGACCACACTCCAATAGAACACATTTCCCCTTTCCCTCTTATATTTGCCTTTAAAAGGCCAAACCCTGCTCTTAGCATGGATTTGCTGGTGCAGCACTGGGCTTGTGTCTGTAGCTGTAATTTTACCCTCAGCCTGCTGTGCAGAATGTGGGTCACCTACTTAGGGTTTCAAAGAGACCTGCTACCGCACCTTGAAGTCTTAAATGAGAACTGTGCTTTTCTATATTTGGTACCTTTTTTTTTTTTTTTTTAGAAACCTTAAAAATGA
>NDXB01016705.1:44522-63058 GCA_002631895.1 Agapornis roseicollis
TTTTTTTTTTTTTTTGAGAAACCTTAAAAATGAATGTTTCCCCAGAGAATTCAGGCTACTTCATCTCACTGCCTGTATAGAAGAACTAGGATAGACATATCAAGATGCCTATTCTGTATCAATCAAAGCAATTAATTTCTTTAATAGAAACTTAATATGCAGCATCCTTTCACCTCCACTACACCAAGAAATGGGATAGGAGCAGTGGAGGGTAACCACCACAGGTCTGGGACCACGAGGAGAGTAACAGCTGGCAGAAAAATCTTTGCCATTGAAAGTAACTTCTCACTAAGAAATTCATTTCTGGTTTTACAGCAAGTTTGCTGTCTTAATGACAAGACACATTTTACCATAGCTTGGAGGACTGGGCTCCCATTGCAGGCAATGGGAGCTTTATGGGAAAATCAATAGCTAGAAGAGCCCAGCAGGGGTGGGGATGAATGTCCCGGCATGGTACAGGCAGCACACATGCTGGCTGTGTCACTGCAGCAGCAAATGCCTTTGCTTCCATAGCCCCAGAGCCTTCCTGAAGATTCATCTGGACACAAATGTGTGATTACTGTCAAATGATTAGTCCCGGTTGCTTTTGTTGACAATATGGAGCAGGGCTTCATTCTTCCTAATGTTAAAGTCAGAAGCAGACTATTAAACACAGTATTTATCTCCCCACTGTGCAAAATGCTATGTTTAATATAGTTCCTTTTTTGAAAGGTCAGATTTACATAGTGAGCAGCAGAAGCTGTGATAGCATGCGAGGGGCATTGCTGGTTATGGTGGCAGATAACCCAGCATTGGCTTCCAGCTGCCAGGTGGATGCCAGGTCATAGAAACCTGGGAAGAGAAATTGTCTCAGGTGATCAAGGTAAATCTGCATGGGTTCCCTCCCTCCACAGATGAGTGGGTGATGCTGACACAGCTGAACTGAAGCACAAGCAGCTTCAATTCTGTGAAAGCATAAACCCTCACTGAAGCACAACAGAGAGCCTTTCCCACCACCTGAGAAATAAGGGATCTCTGTGTTTCCTAACTCTTCTGTGCTAACCTGCAGCAAGCAGCATTTGTATATGTTTTCTTACAAATCATCCCTTATGGCAGCCTGGCACCCCTTTAAATACTTTGTCTGCAGTCATTTCTTCTAAGAGTATAAATCACACATGGTTTTCCCCAGTTTTTATTGGCTGAGAATATCCCAACCTTCTTGAAGGTCCAGTATGATCCTCCCATTTGCAGGCCATCTGTAGCTGGCAATGCTGCCCACAGTGCTTGGACAACTCTTTGCTTTCATCCTGAATTATGGAAGAGGTTTAGAGGAGTCTTGAAGCCCTCCTGGTTTTTGCCAGGATGATCAAAGGCGGAGTTGAGGCACCTGTGTTAGCCTTGTGAAAGCTATGCCAAGTCCATGCTGTGATAGGAGTTTTGAAAAGGAAACCCATGAGAGGTTATAAAGTGCAGGGCAGAGTGCCCAGAGCTAGTGTTAGGTTGGGTTTGTCTAGATGTTGACCTTACACTTGATTTTAAAATGAGCAAGTCTGAAGGAGAGCCACTGAGATGGTCCTGGAGCTCATGCACCTAATGAACAAGTTAAAACTGAGGGTTTCAGATGGTTTTTAACCTGGAAAGGCTGTCCTGAATCTGTAGCTTGGATTAGAGGACTCCAGAGTCTCTTCCAGCCCAAGTTTCCCTAACTGTGATTGTTTTTCTTCTGTAAAAAGTTCTCAAAACTTCACTTTCAGAGATATGTATTACTGAGTCACTTAAAATGAAAAATGAGTGGGGTTTCTGTTTAGACATTATTAGGTGTATTATGTGATGAGCAGCAACAAGACTTGTGTTGGGGTTCATAGGAAACAGCCAAGTGGCTTATTGTCCAAGGACATGGTCACTTCTTAGCTCATGGAAAGTCTCAAACTACTGTTCTTTTAATTAAAATGTTAAGGGACTAAGTATGCCTTGTATGTAATGAAAAGCTTTTGAAAGAATTTTTAAGGATATTCTGCATGCTAAAACACTTTAAATTACAAAATTAGAAGTACAGTCATGCTGAGTGCTCCCTTCCTTCCTTTTGTAATTTCTGTTCTTCATTTTTTTTCCTGAAATGCTTTTCTTTTAGTAATTGTCAACAAGGTTTTTGACCACAGGGTAAGTATTTCTGGACTGAGTCAGTCTATATTTAACTGATATGAGCCAACCCTCTGAATGTAAATATACAGTTTGGGTTGGAGTTGTTCCTGAGCACAGATAGATGGGTGGTCCTTATGAGTCAGTCACAGAAAAGGGATTTGAAAAGGCTGTCTCCACAGTAAAGTAATCACAGTTTAATGGACAAATCTGATAGCCGTCACTAGAGGCTTGGAAATGAAAAGCTGAGACAAACTGCCTAGAAGTAACACATCAGTCTTATAGTCCAATTATAGAAATTCTATGCTCAGCAGTCAGTCCCAGATAATGCAGCTAATTAATATAATCAAAAACATCACAAGACCTTATAGTTTTTCGATGTTCTCCTGCTCCTCCTTCTCCAATTGCAGCTCTTTGCTGTGCTTCTCCTTCCCTTCTGTGATCTCCAGAGCACTCGGGCCAGGCTCGCTCCCTGTCCTCTTGACTCATTGTCTCCTTTGTGTTGCCCACCAGCAGTGTACCTTCTCCACCAGGTGCTTTGCTGGCCACAGGTCAGGTTTGGGCCGGGGGGGACATTACAGTGATGTGGTGCAGGGCAGTGCTGCAATGAAA
The DNA here is from genome assembly GCA_002631895.1 of Agapornis roseicollis. Taxonomy (NCBI): domain Eukaryota; kingdom Metazoa; phylum Chordata; class Aves; order Psittaciformes; family Psittacidae; genus Agapornis; species Agapornis roseicollis. Next base: position 47,253 of record NDXB01016705.1, read on the forward strand.
CCCCACCAGCTTACCTCTCCAAGCCATGGGTCTCCTGCGGCAGGCAGAAAATTCACCAGCCCTTCCTGCCTCATTTATGCTGAGCCTGCCCAAAGGGAGATCAGCTCAGAAGCAGTATTTGAATTTAGAGGCCTTGTGGGGAACAAGGAACCAATGTGACTTTTCAGATTCATGCATAACCATAAGGAAAGGGCACAGTTTTTCTCTAATGACATTTTATGTGCATAAAGCAATGCCTTAAGAGTTGTAGGCACACTGACAAGAAGATCAGTGGTGTGCTCCTGTTCTTGTGCATATTCCAACGCTGGGATTGGGGGATGAGTTGATCTCTCCCACCACCAGTGAATTCACATGGGATGGGTGTTCTTGTAAAGAAGTGGCTGTTCCTGTTGGTACAGAAATATGTGGTGGCAACTTTGGGGAGGTTTTAAAGTAACGCATGCTCCTAAACCTGCTGCAAGTTCTTTTTGTGTGGTTGTTGGAGTAACGTGACATGTGGAGGAAATTTGTGTTTGGGATGTGTGCTGACAGAATTACATCTGTGCTATTTCCACCTTCCACACATACCCCCACATGAGCCTTCATGGTAAATAATTCTCCTTAGTAAAACTGCCAGTTCTTCTCATACCAGCAAGTAAATGAATGAAACATTGTTGTCTGTCCTAAATGAGACAAGATTTTGAAAGGTGACTTAATTTTGGGCACGTACCACTTGTTCAGCTGTGGGATTTGGGGTTCCAGCCTGGCATAAGAAATATTCCCAAAGGATGTATCAGTCTGGGAAAAATGAAAGGAGAAGGGAAAGGATAAAAAAACCCCAAACTCTTACATTTGTTTTCTTGGAATATAAATAGACTGAAAATAGTCAGAGTGAGCTCAGCAGAGGGTATGATCCCAGCCACTGAAATGAATGTCTTTCTAGTGGTTTCAGTGGAAGAAAACTATGTGTGGTAACAGGGTTTTGGGTCTGAGATTTATATCTGCTCATATAAGCATCAGTGCTTTTATGAATTCTTGAACACTAATTTAAGCATATGTTTTAAAACTCTTTTATTTTATTTTCCAGCCAACAACATCTGCTTCTATGGGGAATGCTCCTACTACTGCTCAACAGAGCATGCCCTGTGTGGAAAACCAGATCAGATAGAGGGGTCCCTGGCAGCTTTCCTACCCGATTTGTCTTTAGCTAAACGGAAAACCTGGAGAAACCCTTGGAGACGTTCCTACCACAAGCGCAAGAAAGCAGAGTGAGTAGTGGTGAGAAAAGAGCTTGCCAGCTGCAAAAGGCAATAGGGAAATACAACAGTGCAGCAGTTCCTGCCCTTGCCTGGTCTAAAGCGTTGAGGCTTAGGAGAGCATCTGCATTTCTTCACCTGGTCCGGCTTCTGGGAAGGAACAGAGCACTTACACTTGCAAGAAGCTCCAGCTTATGGTCCTGAACCTGAAAGGACCTTCAATGGCATAATTCCCTCATAGGACAGATATCACCAGTGGCTTTGACAGGGTGCAATGGGATCTGCCTAAGTTCTGTCAGAGGGAGAAAGATTCACTGCTATCAGCAACCCTAAACAAAAGTTTCAGATGTTTTCATCATATGACTGATGGTGCAGCTGGTTTCCTAAATCTTGAAGCTATTAGCCAGATACTTTTGAGTCTTGTGATTTTTCTTCCTTTTTCATCAGTCAGTCTTTGTCAGTTGCCTGCATTACTGGAAGCAGCCTTCAAAATTTGCTGCTGCTACTTGACCCTGTCCTCAATAGAACATGATACAACTAGATGTTTGCAAAATAACTTTATTTTTAATACTCAGCAAGCTTTGTATGTCACATAAAATATCAAAACATTGGCTTTTCCAGATGGGAAGTTGATCCAGATTACTGTGAAGAGGTTAAACAAACACCCCCTTATGACAGTGGGACCAGAATTCTGGATATAATGGATATGACAGTTTTTGATTTCCTAATGGGTATGTTTCATCTCTTTCAAAAATTAAATGCAACATTTGATTGGAATAAGAACTATTCCTTTCTACAGCGCTCTGCATAGCTCAGCATTTTGCTAAAGCATGGTTGAAGCTGAATTTACTCTATGTGCTGTTCTAGGTGATTATGAGAAAATGCAGATTTACATGGTTATGTATTCCCATCAGTGCAGATTAAAGGAACAGAACTGTTCAGAAATGCAGAGTGATGATGAGGGCAGGTCAGGCTAGTCTCCTTCACAACAATTAAGGGTTTCATAGTTTGCTTTAGTGAGTGCTTTACCATTATAGTGTATAGCTCCTGGATCTACATGCAAAGTCTATTCATTATTGGCATATTGTTTTCAGCCTGCAGTAGTATTCACTGCTGTTTGCTCTATAAACTGTCAGAGAGGAAAAAGAAAAATACAAGAGGTGTTGCTTTGTCACAAAAGCAACTCTGGTATGTATCAGGAAGTTTTTTTTTCTGTTTATTAACCTGATTAAAATAAATTACATTATTAACAAGCAGGTGATAGTGACCTATTCCAAACCTACCCAGTGGTTAACATCAAGACATTCTAATACACAACCTGTTCTGCTGCAATTATAACCTGTAAGAAGTCAACATACATACTTGATCCTTGGACACATGTCAGCATGTATATATCCTTGGCCATTGCCAATACTGAGATTTCAGCAACAGGAGAGGCCAAATCACAGCTCAGGCACCTCACCATTCATAGCCTGGTGCCAGTGCTCTGCACATTGACCTTAAAAAGCAGATCACATGTCTGCCTGTCATGGATGCCCAAACAGAGCTGTTCAGGCCTACCACTGCAGTAGCATCCTGATTCATATGTTAGAGCTATAACATTGTTTTGGCTTTGCAGGCAGACAGAACTTTGGACGAAGTTCTTATTAGAGGAAAACCAGGATGTTTAGTTGTGGTTCAAAAAGTTTAATACAATATTGGCAAGCAATAATATTAATACAATATTATGGATTAACATCCCTGCTTGAAGGATGCATTTTCCTCTCCCTAAGCTAAGCCTCACATCTAATATGTGTACCATGGCTGCTTTCCACACCATACTGACCCACAGTTGGAGCAGCAGGACTTGTTTTCACCAGTGAAGCTCTGCTGGCTTAGAACATAGCTATCTTATGGACGACCAGGCTCCTCAAACAGTTGAGATGTCATTGTACTTGAGAGGCATTTTCTTGGCATACCCTAGGAGGGGTTGCTGGAGGGTGGGAAGGTTGGCTTTGTCTTCTGATAAGTCCTCTAGAGCTTAAGTATAAAAGCTACAGAGAGCTTGAAAAGCTTCCAGAGGCATAACAGCCCCTCTTCCACTATCAAACACTTTGGGATTTCCACAGTAGAAGCAAATGAACTCAGTAGATCAGTTGCCTTCTCTGCTCCACAGAGCTTTGAGGAGTGCTGGGCTTCTTCCTGAACCATGGCTTTTGTATTGCCCTGACCTGCAGGCTCAACAGCAAGATGGATGTTTTTTTCTTTCTCTCTTTATTCTATAGGTAACATGGATCGACATCACTATGAAACCTTTGAGAAGTTTGGAAATGACACATTTATTATTCACTTAGATAATGGAAGAGGGTAAATACCTTTAATAATCTTTGGGGGGGGGGAGGGAGGAGGAAATTAGTCTTTAAAACAGCCTTTGTCATATTCTTGCTCTTACCTTTGAACAGGTTTGGAAAATATTCCCATGATGAACTTTCCATATTGGTGCCTTTAAACCAGTGCTGCAGGTACGCCTCACCTCTGGAGTTGTCTCCCATTTTATACAATTGTTCCCACTAATAGGACTGAAATGTTCAAGTTAATCTTTCATTGCATACCATGGAGAGGCAGAAATGTTATGATCATGCCCAGAGACCCTGACCCAAGCTGACCCTTAGGGTTGGCACTAGCAGGTTAAGTGCGTTTTTGAGATCAGGACCTTGCGGTAGCATGGCTGCGAACTTCTGTGAGAGAAGATTTAAGACAAAATACATGTCCCATGCAATCCAAGTGGCAAAGCTTAGTCCAGCTTGTTCAAGTGTTTCACAGCAGCTTTTCTCAGTGCCCATGGCCAGGATTTTCAGGTAACATTAGAGTTTCAGCTTAGCACAACTGGGACACAGAGTGAGCTCTGAGTCTGCAAGTGACTGTAGGTGTCTCTGCAAGGTGAGCTAGCAGGATCCCCCACTGCTGTCTCCCGTGCCCCAGCTCAATGCCACGTGTGTCATGTGTGTCATTGCCAAGATGGACATGCTCATGTGAATGCTGCTCTGGATGCAGTTGGTGCTGTCTGCACTTGGCTGTAGAGCTGTACTCCAAAACCTCTCCACCTCAAAGGGCTTCTAAAGGTCACTGACCAGATGACAGTGCCAGCTGCTCATTAGGACTGTGTCAGTGCCTGGTTCTCATCATTTCAGGTCACATAATAAGGTTTTTACACTATTACTGCTATGCTAACTATAAGCCTTTTAGCCCTGTCAAGATCAATAATGAGGGAAGCACTAACTTGCATTTTTTTTCTCTTTTTCATGTTAGAATAAGGAAGTCTACCTATCTGCGATTACAGTTGCTAGCCAAGGAAGAATACAAACTCAGTCTCTTGATGAAGGAATCTTTGCTAAAAGATAAAATAGCTCCCATTCTCTACCAGCCTCACTTGGAGGCAATGGACAGGCGGCTGCGGATTGTCCTCAAGGCTGTTAGTGACTGTATAGAAAAGGATGGTTATGACAATGTGGTTGAAAATGACTTTAACACTGATGTTAACACTGTTACGACTGAGAGGTAGTGAAATCGCGAGACTACTTTTTTACCAGCCAAGTAAAGAAGATTCAAAGAGGAAAACAAAAATAAAATAGAGTCTTACAAAAGACTGTGTATGCCATTTTGTGAATTCAGTGAATTCAGAAATGAGATATAATTGTTCCCAAAGTAGGTGAAGTGTAGACTCTGCAAAGGATTAGTTCATTAAGAAAAATAAGTCTAATGTGATGCTTTTCATTAGTTCCTAAACAGAGATTATGGGAAGATTCAGAAAATACTCAGATCATTGACAGGCAACAGTCTAATAGCAAAACACCTCCTGTCCTTTTTTTGTATAGAAAGGAGGCCTTTACTTAATATTTTGTATTTATATATGGTATATCTATGAAACCCCAGACCTACCTACCAAATTTAACTGAGAGGGACAGCATAGTTTTGTGACTCACACTTTATCTGTGGTGACAGTCCACTTAGTATTTTGTGTTAACCCTTTAAGTGCTCTAATCCACTGTATCTTATTTGAATTGAATGCTTTTTATTTTCTCCAGCTACTCAGCATTTAAAGGGTTAAGGCACTATGAACTTTTAAAGGCAAAAAAAATAATAATTATAATAATAATAATAAATACAGTGGTTACCAGAAGGGAATTTCACTAATTGTGCATTGACAGGAATACTTGAATGTTGGTTTTACAAAGTGATGTAAAATGACAAGTTGTACTATTTGTCCATAAGGAGGTGGCAGCTTTTATCTTTCTAGACTATCATAGCTAAGCTGCTACTTTTTAACTTTGCTTTTGATAGTTTTGTGTAAATATATACATATATGGGTAAAAAGCTGCTTTCAGCAGCTCTAGGCTTACTTTTGCAGCATTTTTGTGGAATTGTTTGCAACGTGGTAAAAGTGCAATAAAGATATGGCAAAATGTGTAGCCATCATGTCTAAATGGATTAATTTTTCACTGGAAATCATGTTCAGAGCAAAGCTGTGCACAACAGACATGTATTCCAGAAGTAGTTATTTAAATTGTCATCTCCTTTTGTAGCAATAGCAAACAGAGCTAAAGTGATATTGGTGATCAATGTACATCACAACTCTGATAAGGACTAATGTGTTGAAAATGGCTAATCTTCCTTACGAAAGTGTTGTTTTGACTATAATTTCAGCATCCCTTTCTTTTGCAGTTATAGCTGCGGAAACAAGCTGTAGAGCAACACCTTGAAAAGATTATGGCTTGACATGCTGCCCAGAAGATTTAGATACATCAGTGACTCTGACTTGGGTAGAAAATCCCTTGTGCTACCCAGAAAATCTCTGCCTAAATTATCTAGAAACACAGTGTTCTTAACCAGATAGTTTTGAACCATGTTCAGCAGAGTTCATGTAATATGTGTGGAGACTTTCAGCCCGAAAGCAAGCTATAAATTGAACAAGTGGCTGCATTTGACTTGTGAAAACATGGTGTGGTACAGGAGGAATCCCTCATCGATCTTTTGGGTGAGGAGAGAATTTATTATGACAATATTCATTACAACTATAATTCAAAAGTGTAATTTGTTTCACCTGATGTCTTCTCAGGGATTTATAAACATATACTTTAAAAGCTCGTAGCCAGATAGACTAAATTGTAGGCATTTCAGCATATTAAAATTATGAATGAGGGAACAAGCTGCTATATCATCTCATTTACTTCTGAGTTTGATATCACTAAAATAATACATCTTTTAGTATTTTACTGCCCATTTCAAATTCCCATGACTCACATACGTAGCATACAAAGACAACAGAACATCTCAAGTTATACAACTGTCAATGAACTTGGAAAATTTCTGTTATCCCATGGCTTTTTTTCACTTTCCAAGGCCCACCTGTTGTAGTAATGATGTTCTCTATAATGCAGCACTTGCACTGCAGCTCTCTCTTTCCATTAGCCAAAAAAAAACCCCCAAACCACAGGACTGTAAAAAGGTGACATGGGTGACATTATCCTTGCTTTACCCTCAATGCCTGGCAGTGGTTTTCCTGCAGGTGCAGCTTTTTCTTGCTTTGAAATTGTGCCAGGACAGGAGACAAGGGCTATAAAATCACCTTCCCAGTGCAGCTCTGCTTTCTCCTTCTGGTGTCAGGTCAGACACAGGCTTGGGTCTGCAAACCAGGTTTTCTTATGGAAAACAGCACTTGGCAGCCCCTTAGCTCAGAGAGGTGATACAGACAATGGCAGCAGGTACAATTTGAGGGTGCCTTTGACAAGAGCAGCAGCTTCTTGGGGGTCTTTGTTGGGATGACACGGCAAACGACAGGTTTAGCATGCAGGGGTCATGCACTTTGGCATGCACATGTGACAGGAGATTACTGCAGTGCAAGATGAGGGCTCTGAAAGGGCTGTCACTGTGCATTAGGACAGTAATCCAGGAGGTAAGGAGGATTAGCATGATGTGGTGTAACATCTCTTTAGGAGTCCTACATATTTACCAGACAAAAAGATTTACTCTAAGAATATAAATAAATGTCAGAATCCAATTGGTTTTTCTCCAGATCTTGAAAAATGGGTATACCACCAGCACCTAGACAATAATGTACCAAGAAATCTGCAGTAGTCTACCAGGGCATAATATGTTCAGCACAATAAATATAGTATGTGCAATAAATAACAGATAAAAATAGATAATATACTTCTAAAAGCACCTAATTCCAACCGTATCTGACAGCCTAGAGTAGCTTACTGTATTCTCCTGAGAAATTCAGATGAAAGCCTCATTTTGTTTTGCTGTTTTTCTGTTCTTTAAGCATCAAAGGAAATTCATACAAATTAAAGGAAAAAAGCTCTTATTGTTTTAATCAGATATTCTTGTTGTGATCAGTAGTAGTGGGCAGAGCCTGTAATGTATATACAAACTAGAAGCCTGAAGGAGATTACAATGTAAGCAGCAGCAAGAAGCATTGCGTAGGAGGAAGGAACCTGGGATTTCAGCCTGACTATCGCCTTTGGGTGCTGAACTGAAAATGAACTTATGTGGCTGTTAAAGGGAGGAGTATCCAAAGGCTTTTCTGGTTCCTGCTAGTGGATCTGTACACGGTACCGGTAGGTCTGAGGGGGAATGTCCTGCCCCCTTCCATTGCAATGGCATTGTCCCTTTAACACACCCAAGCTCCACCGGAAGATTGTCCTTATGTTCCAGGCTTTTGTGGCCCCAGCCTTAGGGTGATGGGTTTTGAGCTGGACATACAATAGAGCCTTGATAATTTGCATTCTGATGGAGCAATCTTTATCCTACTAGTGAATGTATGACCACAAAATTAGTTTCTGAGATATTCCAGACAACAGTTCTTTCTGTGGACTATCTTGCAGTGGTTATTTACTAAAATGTTCAGGGCTCAATATGCAGAAAGAAACATGCAAAAGAGAGATTCTTTTTAAACTGTAAATTGAGTGTTTAAAGAAAATGGTGAATTGCCTGGGACAAGTTTTCACATGGAATTTCAAGTTATTACCAGTTAAAAGCTGCTGGATTTCTTGAGAATATTTTTTTACGTTTAAAGTGATTGATAGGTAGCCTCCAGCTATAACTCAGGTTCTGACCAGATCAAACTGAATTATCTGCTTGCTTCTACATTTGCATCAGTAACATACCAGTCCAATGCTTTTGGGGGCTATCTGGAGAAAAAATGGAAAGAAATTCAATTTGGTGGGTCAAGAGACCTAAGAACTCAGGTCAGACCAGCTCCAGTCACAGGTAAAAGTGAAGCATAAGCAAAAAGGAAGCTATTGAATTGGCAGCAGCAGTACCTCTTCCTCTAATGCAAAGTCAGAGCAGAAGTTTGTATCTAGAGGTTTTCTTCAAGATATTGCTCCATCTTTTTAGAGTTATCGAACACTTTCCAAAGTTTTACATTTATGCAATTTTGATGTAGTTAACTTGAAGAAGTAAAGAGATTTGGGACAGGATTTTGGGAATTCCCACATTTGTATCCAGTCCAGTACATGAGGACTGATGTGTTGGGGGACCAGGTCCTCTCTTTCAAATGACCTTCATATGCAGTCAGCCCCTGTCCCACCAGAATGTGTGCTTGCTCAGATACGGGCCCAGATATCTTGCTCAGATATAGGTCCAAATCCAGCAGTTTGCAGACGGAATTGGCAGATGGAACTGAAGCAGAGTATCTCAAAACTGGAGGTTTTACATCAGAACACTCACAATTTCTATATATGTGGGAATCTGGGTCACATTGTACTTTGGCCTAATGAATGGCATTAAGATCCCTACATAAGTACCTCTGTCACTTCTTCTTGAAAGGTGCTCACTGATTGACAGAAAGATGTAGAAAACTACCTACATGCTGTAGTTGACCCTGACATAGCTTCAGAATACATCCCAGGGTGGCTCAAGATAGTTCCTACCCAAAAGACAGACAATTTAAAAACCCATCCATCCAAGTGCTGGTTTTGTACTAATGTCAGATAAGTGTCACTCCAGAAGTGGCTGCTAGAGTCTGCTGAAATATAGTGATCTCTGTACATCCTTGTCCCTCACTGGAGCACCTGGATGCCTGCAGAAGGTGCCATAAATCAAGCAAGGACTACAGTCTTCATGCATCTTCTGAATCCTTGTGCACAGCTAAATGACAAATGAAAGTTAAAGCTGTCAGCATATAGTAAGCAATTCAGCTGAGGAAGCCCAAGACAACAAGCCTAAAACAACAAAGGCAAGCTGATGGTCAAATCCTTTCTTGCAGATGCTGATACTTAAGCCAGGAGCAGCATTTATTGCTCTGATCTCAGGCTGAGCTTTGGAAATAGGGGACAAATCCTCTTCTGATTTGTAAACTAAGCAAATCAGGCTATCCAAAATTGCAAGCAGATTTCCTTCTAGCATCTCCTATTTAGTCCTTCACCATAACAATTTGTGCAGCCTCTTAGAGTAGCACCAGGAGTCTTTGCCACAGGCAGCACATTATAAATAGTGATGATAAAAGGCTTTTCTGGTTAGTCCATTGAGTGAAGTTTGCATTGTTTTCCAGATCAAATCAGAACCCTTTCTGCTCATTTTTAAGCAACTCCTTCCTAATCAGTGAAGTCAGCAAGAGTTTTACAGAAGCAGAATTTAGACTCATTATCTTCTTTCACTGCCCCATTTACAGATGAATAGTCTCTCTGACTTTCTCATGGCTTTCTTAGCTATAAGCTTAAATAATTTATTATTATTATTGTTTACCTTTCCTCTATCTTTCTAGCTGTTTGCTTCACTGATTTGCACTGGATTTCCATTTTTAATGGATGCAGTTTTGCCTGAATAAACTCCAACAGTCATTATATATAAATTGAGGTATCTATAGCCAAGTCTTTGCATTGTAATTGGAGCTTTGTTTAAATTCTGGAAGTGGCCTTTCTACTCAACTGTTTGTAGCAAGATTCCTTACATTGATAATGCCTACAGAGCCCTTGCTTTTTGACACATCTAGTAGATTTTTATAGGAGCTTGTGTGTTAATGCCTGTGGAATCACAAAGCCCATTTGTGAGAGCCTGACCAAGTGCTTTACCCTCATTGTCCATCTGAGGGCTATATTTGAGAACATTATCTGTGCTATTTGTCCCTGCACAGATGAAGACCCTGCCTCTATATGTGTAGAAAAGCCTTGCTGAATTTTGCTCCTTAAACTCAGCATAGCAAACTCCTTTTTTTCATCAGAAGGGACTGCAAATGTTGAAGGCACAAGCAACCCACTTGTCTGGTGTAAGAAATAAAAGAGTTGTTAGTGAATCAGTACCTACACATCCTTCTGGCTCCACTTGTTATCCTGATAGTTGCACTGAAAGTGGTATTTTGGTCCATCAGCATTTCTCTAACTACAGAGAGTTTGGAGGGGGTGGTTCTGACAAGGTGGCTGTTCTGTCTTTGTGTTTTGGCAACAGATAAAGTAAAAATAGTAACTAGAAGTTCAGGTGAGTCTTCCTGGTTCCTTGCTATCATAAAGGCTCTTGACAGCTGTTAAGAGCAGGGTAAGCAAGAGGAGTCTGTTGGCTATCTTCACATTTGATGCAGGAAGTGGAAAGAAGTTATTTTCTCTGAAGAAGCCAAGGCAAGGTTAGAAAACGTGTGTTGTAACTCAGGCTTGAATGACAGATCAGGTGAGTAAATCAGGTTTGTAGCACTCAGGATGTATGGTTCCCACAGTGGACTTTTTCACCTCTTAAATAGGCAATGGCAGAGCCATTCCACAAAGCCTAAGATGATGAGTGTTTTCCTGTTAGAAGACCTAACCTACTGATATTTATGGAAACCTTCCCAGTGGTTTCAAGTTCTTTGGATCCAGCCCAGAGCAGCTGCAGCGGACCAGTGGTACAGAGCTGCTCTCCTGAGCTTTTGAGAAACACCCTGGAAATAAGGATGTTAAAAATTAAGAGGGATTAATGGTTGTACCAGTGCTTTATTTGACCTCATGGTTCCAGGTTAAAGAGTAACCCCCTAGCTGTTTACATGGGCTCAGTTTTGCAACAGGTGAAAATAAATATTGGGTACCAAGGAGGGAGACTAACAAATCAGAAGAAAAATATACGGACTATGATTCTATGATTTTATGACTATAGGGTCCTGTGTAGTCTGCAAAGAGGATACAAAGCAGCTGGCAGACTGCTGCATATTTATGAGAGCATCTCACACATCCTCACTCTTATTAGAGCATCCTACCTCAAGCCTATCATGCTTGATTAACACTTTAACATCTTCAGGCACTTACTTAACCAGGTCTCCACACTTTGCACCCCACACTGGATGATTCAGATGTTGAGTGTTGGTGACTTGCAGGTGTGTTGCCTGTCTAATAGCACCCCCAGCAGCCTGAGAGCCCATTCCTTATGCATTCCTGTGTTGCTAGAAACTGGTTAACTGACTGGTTAGGCATCACTTCAGCCAGGCAACAAGCTTCTTGTTGCTTCATCAGCCTTCAAATCCCTTTGTAGCAATTCCCCTAAACCTGCACAACAGAGAGTTGTGGATTGACCATGTTACTTGGCCATCTGAGGCCCATTCAGATGTTCACTTTTCAGCCTTTAGTTCAAAGCTGCAGAGATACCAGAAATAGTGGTCTCTCACTGCAACAAAGACTGGTGTAGTTGTCCAGTATGAGTCAGAACCCAAATAAGTTTTAAAAGTTATATAAAATAAGTAAACATGACTAAATAGGACCACTATTTAAATAAAGCAAACATGCACCAATATCAGTTTTAAAGAGCAGCTCCTACTTCCACAGCTTCTGTGTTGCATATGCACAATCTGCATGCCTCATCTGCATGCCCTGTTCCCCTGTTGCCATGCATAAGTGAGTGTCTAGCTTTTGCTGTAAATGTAGTCATTTTGAGAACTGCAACAATCACACTGTTTGTGAACCACATACACTTACAAACATCATCTGAATGAAAATATCAGCTATAGCAATCTGTTAGCAAGTGGAGAGCTTGGTGGTACCAAGCATTTCAAAATGTATGAGCTGGTGATATATTCCTGGAAAACTGTCCTCATTTCAGTGTTCAGAGGTGTTGGTGCACATTGTGCAGTTGTGGAGCAGGTTTTGGCAGACTGTGGAAGTGATAAGCATCATGCTACAGATACACACCCTATAGGTGCTCCCCTGATGGCTTTCTAGCACCTGAATTACTTTGGAAAAGAATATATTTTTAGAATTATCCTCTGAGTCATTGAAGGGGAAAATAAAAGCTCATAGTTTAGTTCACTTGAGTAAGAAAAGTTGCTTTCCTTTCAGGAAAGGATCATGTTCGAGTTCCAGATTCTTGAGTGGAGACTGATGTATGTTGCCTATGTTTATCACTGCTGCTTTGGACTTTGCTCAGTGCATGAAACCATGATGTGCCAAAATGCATTTGGAAGTGCAGCTAGCAGCCCCTTGTCTTCCTGCAGCACGGATGTGGGGGAGGCTACATAATCTCCTTCCCCTGCATTTCTCAGGGCAACTGTCCAAAGGCATTTTTTCCTTCTCTCTTTCAGTGAATGTACTATGGGGAGCTGCCTTTTCTCCTTTCTCTACAATATGTTCTAATTTATAAGATGAGATTTGTGATAACTGAGTTCAGAGCTGAATGCTGAGCCTTCTCCATATCCCCTGGGGTTTTCCTGGGAACAAGATGGTTGCCCAGAATGCTGCAGGCAAAAAATAATGAATGAATAAATAAATACATGAATAACATCATGCCTCATTTTGCCTATCTCAGAGAGAGAGAGGAAGCTAATTCTTTAAGTATCAGGAATGTGTTCATTATGCAAAATGGCAGAGCAGATGCACATATTCATAATAAGTATATTAAAAATCTCATTTTAGCTCCTAGAGGACAAGTGCAAGTGCAAAATAAGGTGCAATTATATTTATCTTCCCACCTATGGTGTGCTCTCATTTGAATGTGTGTTTGAGCTGGTTGCATCTAGAAACATGGAGTTTGCTGTGACTGAAAAAACAAAATTATTATGACTACCAGCCTATGATACTTCTCATCAAAGGCTGGATCCAAGGTTCCTGAAGTTACTAAAAAGGCCCTTTTGAGTCCAGCTGGCTTTGCATTCAGGCAAGGGCTGGTCTCTTGCACAGGCAGTGCTAAGTTTGTGCTAATAGCAACACAAAAGAGCAGAGAACACAATACAAGGGGGGCTGTTCATCATAACTATCATTTAATCAAGTGAAAATGATTAACTGATAATTGGATGTCCTTGCAACTACTGCACAGAGCCAGCGCCCTGGGTAGGGTCCCTTTCATACAAAGAAATCAGACAAGTAGTCTGCTGTGGGCAGAGATTAATCTTTGGCATGAGCATGAACAATAGCGGAAATAACTGTTGCTCATGAGACCATCAGTCTGTGCCTGACTGCAGTAGTATGCTTGGTACTTGCAAATGAAAGAAGATGCTCTTTCCCACCCTTAAAGTAGCATTAAAGACAGTTGAAGTTCTACATGCTCAGTTTATTAAAAGGCTGTAATGATGAAAACCTGACTAAGCCTAAGGCATCTACTTCAATAGATATTTTATATGCTTTCACTTCAGCAACATGAAATAAAGGTGGAGATACAAGACTAAACCCAAACAAGGGCAGGGACAACAGGAAGAGACCTGGAGAACTGTCCTACACAGGCAAGGAAGACGGACAAAGTCTTCCACTGGAAATTCAGCAGCAGGAGTATTCTAAGATATATTGAACATTCTTTCTAATTAACAGTAAAAGTGGGATTTGTGTTCTCCAGAAATCCCAATCCCTGCACCATCTGGGAACGTGTTTCCATTTTTTGAGAAATTAAACAAAGTAGCTATGAAAAACAGCACTGCAAAGACCAAAAGTCAAAGGAATAGTAAAGGAGAATTTTTCTTTAACACAATTAACAAGAACAAGAAGAAAATGCTGGAAATGTTCATAAGCAAAACCATTTCTTAAAAAGTGTCTTTAAAACGTATTAACTGGAAACTGTTACTCTCTGTTCTTGCTTCTTCCTGCTCAGCCAGCTTGGCTGTAAGGCTGCAGTAATGATACTCTTAAAGTACTTGTGCAGTTTCTAGCACTGCCCTGTGTGATGGGCATTTGTCACAGATGGTTTTACTCAGCCACTGAAGTATGCACTAGCAAAGTATGTATTTTGTCTGGGGATTTTTTACCCCTTTCAAGGGATCCATTACTCTGATTCCACTGAAGAAGGCAAAACCTAAGAAGAAGCGTTTCCATGTTGGGATCAAAGCAGCGAGCAACAGGGTTTCCACAGCCCCTTTCTTCTGCAGGAGCACAGTGCATAACCTTGGAGAAAGCTCTGTCTCCTACACCATGAATTCTTCATTTACAGACAACTATTTTGCCAGAGGAATGGAGGCACTGCCTGCTTACTCCAGAGTACTATGTAACATATGTCAGCTGAAAATCTACTTTTCAAGCATTGGCAAGCCAGTATTAATTGCAAACAGTTTGGCACTGCAGGTTCCCACTTGGCTGCTTTTCTTCAGTTACATATTACATGTAATCTGAAGCCAGCTCTTTTTCCTTATTTCTGTTGAGGAAGCAACAATGATTCTTTAAATTTTGCTCTCTCTCTCAAGCAAACAAGTTAATAACTACATTTGCTGTTCCATTATCCCTAAAATAAGTGCAAGTCCATAATTTGAGAGTTGGGATGCCTTCAATTTCATAAGAAGTGCAGAGTTACAGGATAAAAGAAGACAAAACAAAATTTAGCATTGTGAATAGTGTGAAATTCAGCATCTGTGCCTCTAATTTTATTTCTTAAATGAGTGTTGAAACGAGGGTGATGGGCACTAATAAGACATTACAGCAAGAATGCCAGTTAATTATGTGAAGAGGAAAATCTCTGTTAAATCATTCTGGGGTTATTGTAAACTTATCCAGATATAACAAAAGGCAATACTAGTCACAGTTGTTAGCAGAACAACCTGTGTGTAATAGGAAGAAAAAAATGCTGTGGTTCTCCGACTATTTTTATTTCTATAAAGACAACTTTTCATCCTCTTCCACACACCAGAGGAAAGGTTATCTGCTTTCCAAGATTTAATGAGCAACACTTTTGAACACTGATCTAGACTTAGAGGCAGTTTAATGAACATGGTGCCAGTGGAAAGGCACCGTTGTCCAAATTAAAATAAAATACAGCTCAAATAACAGAAAATCCGATGTGTAAGACTGTGACTGTGCAATACAAAAGCTGAGTCTTGTCTCAGAACTATGAGGTTGACACAGAATGGCACCTTTAAGGTATTTAATTGGGCCTAGTTCTGCCCCATCAGATGGGTAAGGATTTGGGTCAAGCCCTGTGTACGGTTCCTGTTAGGTCTGCTGGGCCACATTCTGATCTCCCTTGCTTTTGCACACTGGCATAAAATCAGTCAGGATTTGTCAGAAAGGGAGAGGTCAGGGTGACGGACATCTGAAACAGTGTGATGTCCTTTACAAATGGTGAAAGGAGGAGAGGAGAGTGGAGCTGAATTCAGTTTCTTAAAAGAAAAAGACACAAGATACTTTTTTTTTTTTTTTTTTTTGAATTTTTTTCTTGTTT
>NDXB01016712.1:0-18601 GCA_002631895.1 Agapornis roseicollis
TTCCCGGGTTAAGTCAAAACACCAGCTACTAAAGAGAAGAAAAACTGACCGCAACTGCTGAACTCAGGACACCCTGGGTATTGTTTGTCTAAACAAATCCATTAACATACAGCTCTTCCTCTTAAATTAACAATTTTTAATGCTGTTTTGCATATTATACAGTTGGCTTTTTCATGAAAGTTAGTGGTTCCATAGAGACGTCAGATCAGTGCTCAGTGATGGCAAAAAATATGGTGAGTGCTAGTAAATTATTAGGAAAAGAACAGAGAATAAAATACATTGTTATGTAGCTGCCATGCAGTTCTAAAACTTTTGCTAACTTCTTCCCCTACTCTTTCACTGCAAAAAGGCTATAGCAGGACTGGAAAGCATACGGACAAGGCCAACAGTGACAATAAAAGGTATGGAAAAACTCAGTCTGAGAACACCTAGACAAGGACTCTTCAATTTATGATGGAGGTGACTGAAGTTACAGAACAGGTACACAAAATGCCTATGAAATCAGCACAGCCTGGGTGGAGGCTTCTGTGAAAAAAGAACAAACCAAACCCTAGGAGGCATTAAATAAGGCTAGTAGGTCGCAAGTTCAAACAAACTAAAGGAGGAGCTTCTTCACATAACATTAAACTATGAAACTCCTTGCCAGCTGTTGGTGAGAGCAAACCTTTTGCATGGCTTTGAAGGGAGACAAGGAGGTGTAAGAAAAAGAAATCCACACAGTGGTAAAATACAGACAAGTCACTTCTGCACTGAGAAGTCACCAAGCTGTAAACCCTTGATGCTGGAAGAATATCTGGGGCACTTATCACTACACATTTCTTATATTCTTTCCCTAGGTAAGCCAGTGACAGGGAAGGCATGAGGCCATCCTTGCCTGTGTGGCAATGGACAAATAATTGCGCTTCCTGTGTGAACACACATGACCCTCAAGCTTCTCTCATATCTGTCAAAAGTGGATTTTCTCTGCCTTCTTTCAGCCATTCCAAAGGCAAACTTTTAGCTCTGGGCAAGCTCATCAGATTCTGACTTTTCCTGTATTCTGCATTAAGCACTGGTTGTACCAGCCCTCCAGACTCTGTATGCTAAATTTAATGCAGCCCAAATTCATCCTCTTGCTCTAAACATTGTTTAGAAGCCAAGTCAGAGTTTCTTCCCACCTGTGCTGACTCTACTATTGCTGTCTGTACTGCTCATCTGACTTAGCAGGGATAATTGAGTCTTAAAAGCACCTTAGTAGGCTGCTGCAGATACTACAGGTGGTTGGGAAGCAGGTGAAACCAAAGGGAAAGGGCATGGAGGACATTTATCACAAGTGTTTGTTCCATGTTTGTTATTTCAGATGATTCTTTTCTATTTTTACACACTTCCACCAAAAATAGCATAGATGGAAAATAAAATCATCAGATTGAATGCCGAGGGTACTTGAGAAGAGTAGCAGACTCCTGCATCATTGACATGCTCAAGGTGAGGGCTACCATTAAAAGGGACCTTGACAAGGGCTGGCAGGAACCTTTTGAGTTTCAAGTCCTGTACCTGCGAAGCACAAACCACTTGCACTAACAGAAGGGGGTGATGTTCTGGCTGGTGAAAAGGTTTGCTGGCATGGGAGTTCTGCTAGCAGCAAGCAGAACATGAGCCAACGGTGTGCTCTGACAGCGGAGACAACTGTACCATGGAGTGTGTCGACAGGAGTATACGTATCAGATTGAGGAAAATTACTATCTCCTTCTACTCAAATCTTCTTGAGATTTGTTAAACACCACCTCAAATGCTGCACCCAGTTTTGGGCCCACTAATGCAAGAAAGACGGTAAGATGAAACATATTCTGCAGAGGGCCACCAGAACAGTCAAGGGGCTGGAGCACCTATCCTGGGAGGACAAGCTGAGGGAACAGAGCTTTTTCAGGCTGGAAAGAAGAAGGCTTGGGGTGGGACACTCAGCTAATATCAGACTTCTAAAACCTATGAGGAGGTCATCAGGTAGATGGAGGCAGGCTTTCCATTGTGATGTGTGCCAGCAGGACAAGAGACAAGGGACAAGGGACATAGGCTGAAACAACAGAGATTCAGATCGGATATAAGACACTTTCCAACCCAAAGACAATCAAGCAGTGGATCAGGTTGCCCAGAGAGGTTGTGCCGTCTTCATCCTTGGACATTTCAATGCCAGACTGGGTAAAGCCTTAAGAAACCTGCTCTGACCTCACACCTCACCTTTTTTTTGAGTAGTAGGTTAGACTGGATGATGTCCTGACCAGAATATTCTTATCATCCTATGTAACTCTCCTGAACCCTTAGAACCTCTTGAACCTAGGAACCCACCTGAATTTGCAAAAGTACAAAGAAATAATTCTTTCCAATGCTAGCACTGTTCTAAATATGGCTATTAACACTATGCAAATAAGTAATTTCCTTTGGCACATAAACCTGCACTGTATAATTAGCTTTAGACTTTGTACTTCTTGGTCTACATAAAATGCATTATATTCAGTACTTTCTCCACATGCATTCAGTTACAGCATGGCAAAAACTATTAAAAAAATTCTGTGAATCTATTTTTGCAAACTCTTGTGTCTTCCGTTGTCCCAGAATGATCCACAATTTTTAATTACATTTGGCAGAAGAACAAAGTTGGTTTTGTGGGTTTTGTATTTACAAGCATTCTGGAGGAAATGAAATGTGTTATTCAGTTTAGCAGCTAATGCTTAATGATGGAACAGTGAGGTCAGAGTTCTTATTTTTATTTTTTTAAGATGATTTAAACATGTATATATCTCTCTAAAAATATATCCTCTACCCAGATCCTATAGGGATGGAGTACACTGGGGTAAAGAGAAGGAAGTACTTTTAGTCTTGTACTATTCACTTCTACTGGAAATAGCAAGCTTGAGTGTTCATTAATTAAATACATGTAAGAAAGAGAAAAATATTATAAACTTGTTGGTTATGGTGTTAACTTCTAAGACTGGACATGCAGACATCAGTACTTTTTTCAGAGACTTTTTTCATACAATATGGATCAGGTTCATCGAAAGAAACTGGCAGCACCTTTCTTCACCAGAATAAAGTGTAGGCCATTGAAACACCCTTCAAGCAGGTTGCAGATATAGAAGCATGTCCTTTGAAGAAATCATGAAACTAGAAGATGGATCTCCAAGTGAATATTCTCACTCCTAACCTGCCATCAAACACCAGCTCCTCTGTTTTGGGTTCTTCTGGTTTTGTGCTTTGTTTATAATTTTTCTTTTTAGAGCCACTCAGCCTTTTTCGCCTCCCATCAGCTTACACTAAAAACTGAAAGCCTTGCAGTTGGGCATGAAGTGTGTATATAGCTGTTGAATGAGACATCTGGCCTAAGTTAAGTGGCTTGAGAACCAAAGGACCAGCACAGGTCTCAACAAGAGCCAGACTTGCTTCACATTCAAAGCAGTACCAACAAGGAGCAGGAACAGCACTGTGACTGGCAATGCTTATACATGCTTATTCTGTACATCTGAGCACTGAGAGGAAAGTCCACTGGGCTACTGTTATAGAATCACAGAATCATAGAATAGTTAAGGTTGGAAAGGACCTTAAGATCATCTAGCTCCAATTCCCCTGCCATAGGCAGGGACACCACACACTAAACCATGTCCCCCAAGACTCCATCCAACCTGGCCTTGAGCACTGCCAGGGATGGAACATTTACCACTTCTTTGGTCAACCTGTTCTATAATATAATATAATATAATATAATATAATATAATATAATATAATATATAATTACAAAAACATAATACATAAAAGAAAGTGAAACAATTAGTACCATACATGATCTATATATTTAACTCACCTTCACAGAACATCCCTTAGAGCAGAAATGAACTATGGATTTCATGTAAATAAAAATCAGCCCTTAGTACATGAGCAATAACCATGAATGTTCACTGGAGAATTAGTTGTAGTGCAGCAAGATAACATTCAAAAATAAAAAATTACCTCATGGAGTACTAATAAAGATATCAAATAACAAGAAGAAACAGATAAGAGCCAAGTAATTATTTGGTGTTTGAAGAACTACATAATTCTAAACTCTATTTTTTTTGGTGATTTTTCTGTCATTCCTCCTGTGATGATGATGGCAGTGGCACAATGCCTGTACCCCTCCTATAGCTGATACTCCCTGCATTCACAAACAATACAATACTAGGATAGGTTTTATTTAACATTCTTCTTATGTTGAGCAAAACACTTCAAAATCCTGCATGTGGAGCGCCGTGACACAAAAACCAACATCAAAAGCAAACCCATTAGCAAAAGCAATCAGCCATTACTTGATAATCACTAAGCAGCACTGTGCAACTCTCAAGTGGCCATAGTGCACACTCCCTTGCTGTAGATGATGAAAAGCAATCATAATTTTCCTGAACAAAGTATCTGGTTATATAGCAGTACCTGCCTAGAACTCTCCAAAACAAGGAGATGTATGTTCCCTCTTTTCTGTATATTTAATTTTAATTAAGTTTTGAAGTTTCAAATAAGCCAAAAGCCCAGATGACTGAATTGCCACCTCAAACCCCAATCTTCTTTTATCACCTTGCTAAGTGACCACAGAGGTCTATTTTAAGAGCTTCCCAGACTTGCAGATAAAATCAGCTCTTATATAACCAGATATGAAGTCCTGTTAATG
Source organism: Agapornis roseicollis (assembly GCA_002631895.1). Lineage (NCBI taxonomy): Eukaryota > Metazoa > Chordata > Aves > Psittaciformes > Psittacidae > Agapornis > Agapornis roseicollis. The sequence goes on from NDXB01016712.1 coordinate 4,670, forward strand.
CAATCAGATTGTGATCATGTATAACATAAGGTTGAATGTGCAGTATAAAATTTGGCTGTTATTGCAGAAGTTACCCATTACTTACATAGCTTTTACCACAGATTTCAAGGACTAAAGAAATCTAATGTGGTTGCAATTAGCATAATTCAGAATTTGAAATGATTGCTTGGTCTCAGCTCCTGATTTCAGGTGTAATGTCTGAATGTGAAGCCCTGATGGTTACAAAAAATGGCTGTGGCAGCCCTCACTCTAAAACAATCTACCATTCAGGCAGATGTGGAAGCAGAATGATGAAAAACCACTTCAGCTTTTCCATGATGATACATTCTTTATCAATAATGATTTATCTGCCAAGATTAATTACACAGAAGGATAGAATGCCTTCATTGGTCTTGCTATGTGTGAACCAATAACTCCACTATTAATATTGGGCTTTTATGAATAAAGATTCTTGTTGTTGCAATTTATGTGATGCCCATGTACAAACACTATTCCACACACATGTCAAATGATTTGGTCCATGCTTGCTGCCCTCTACGCATTCTTTGTCCAGAACTGCAGCAGCATCATTGTTCCTCAGTGTAGAATAGCTTGAAGTTAGCCACTGACCTTTGCAAGGAATTTCAGCTCAAACTATGCTAATATTCAAAGAGTAAGAGATTGAAGTTATTTGTTTAAAACAACTGCAGTAGACCATTGTCATGGTTCTTTACATACAACACACCTGGAAAAAAAAAAAAAAAGAAATTTAATTTTCTTATGCAAAAATGTGATTGTCCTACCTCCTTTCTTCACCCAAACATCTGTGGATGTTTTCTTACATTACATGGTGATTCATCATATGTGTAATCTTACATTTTAAGCTGCATCAGAAGGAAGATTTTAGCTGTGGAACACTCTAGCTTTATAAGCTCTCTTCAGTATTCCTTAAGAATTTTTCAGTCTTCTTCAAAAGTAATTTTTTCTAATTTATTGAAGAGATAGCAGATATTCTTCTCATTAAATTAAGGACTGCTTTGTATCTTAAGATTCAAAAATGCTATTTTGCCTGACTCTGTGACATGTCTTTATTTCTGTAACCTGTTAGCAACTTCTTGACTCAGTCTGAGGTGAACATTTTTTTCTTCCTTTGTGTTTGGTGACCGAAAGTCGTTTTTCTCTAAGCTTTACATCTCATAGCCATCTTATATTGTTACACATAAGCAAAAAATCCATTTAATTAGCACTAATGAACATAGTCCTGATGGAGACAAGGTGCAACAGTAATTAGCTACCTCAGGAAAACATGAGTTTGAGATTAAAAGGTTTTAGAAACAAGTTTTCGAGGGTTACTGTAAACTTGATCACAAATTCATGAGGCTTTGTGTCCCTCAATTGTGCCTATTCTAGCACTGAAGAAGTATGAGGGAGTTTTAGTATGGTCTGCCTATTCTGTAAGATCCATGTTAGCAGGTCAGCTTGGGAGGGTCCGATTGCTGTGTTCTGCTCAAAGAGGTGTTATAGAGAAATGGAGTCAGACACTCTTCAGAGGTGTGCATGAAGGAGTGGACACAATGCTCAGACTGAAAGGGAGATATTCCAAGTGGATGAAAAGAGGAGATACACCTCAACAAGAATGTCTGAGCACTGGCACTTGTTGCCATATGGAAGACGAGAGGATGGAGAATGTCCACCCTTGGAGATTTCCAAACATGCTTGAATAAATTCCTGGACAGTTTGATCTAACTCTGAAGTCAGTCCTGCCTGGAGCAAGGAGCTAGACTGCAGATGGCTCTACGTATTTAACTGCCTGGTAGTGAAGGAAAATAGCTGTGTTTCAAGCAGGATCAGGGGAAAAGACAAAATGCTTTGGAAGCAAAGCAGCTTGACAGATTTGCTTTTCCTCCACTGTCTTTTATTACCACAGCATTTCAATTCATTACAAACATGAATGGTTTCACCTCTTACTAGCTACATATAACATTATCACCACTTCACAGACAGTGAGTTAAACACAGAGAGCAAAGCCCTAATTATCTTGCCCAAAGGTCGAACGCAGAGCCTGTGGCAAATTCAAGAGCAGAAACACATCTAAATACTGTTACAGAGCTTTAATTTTAAGCATTCATTGCCTCAAGAGGATTTACTTGCCCTATTACTGCAAAACTGTAAAGTAGTAACTGAGGTACTAAAGCATCCAAAGTACTGTTGGCTTCCTACTTTTTGCCTAGTAGAATACAAATGTGTTATTTGTACTGGTAATGTGATTTAGACTGTGAAAGCTAATACACTTTAACAAGCTCTGACCTGGATCCAAACAATTCTGCTGTTTATATATCCCAGTACAGGCAATGAGTAAGAATCAGATGTAACATTTACAATATTCAAATATTTACGCTGTTGGCAAGGAACCTCCACATGGAGCTCAATACTGAATGGTGGACTAATCAGCAGCTGTAAAAGTTTTATTAACACACACACTTTCAAGTAAATTTAGAAGCAGAAATCAGCCCCCTGCTACCTGGTCAGGACTGATACGGCAGTCATCCTGAAGTAATTTTTCACCAGTATATTATCAATAAAGTGACAACAAACAAAACAGATTGCAAATTTTATTTATTTTTAAGAAGAAAATTCAGAGGGTTAGGAATAATTCCTCCCAGTAAAACGACAAATTAGTCAACTTGTAGAAATTCAAGCTCATATTTAGGCTTGCATTTGGATTAGAGAAAGAAGCCTAATCAATTAAAAAAAAGAGAAAACACAGATTGTTAGTTACCTTTTTCATGATTCTGTTAAAATACAACTTCTTGTTTCCTTTTAAGCAAAAACTTTCAAGCATGTTTGTCACCCAAGTGATACATCAACCAAAGCCTATTTTCCTGCAGAAATTCATCTCATCCCCTACGATACTGCACAGTCAGCGTGCTGCATTCCTTCCCTGTCTGGCCAGACAGCACCCCCAGCACCCCACCTGCCATAATCTCCCCTTTCTCCACCCACAATCCTGCCACCCATGTTCCTGATGGTGCTCTCAGTCCTCTCCATCACCCTTGGACAGCAGAAAAGCAGGAAGCAACATATTTGGCTGTTGGACTTTCCTGTGTCCATCAGACCCAACTGCACATGCAGCTACCTGTTGCCTGCTGGGGCCTCTGCTATGGAGTGACATACTCTGGCTCTGCTTCCAGGTACTCTTTTCTCTCTGCCAGGAAACCCTCCTCAAGATTCACGACGTTTGCAGCAGCTGCATACCTCTGGTAACTCTACAGTCCTGTCTAGTCAAATTTAAAAAGGGATCAAAAGCATTTAAGGCTGAGTGAGGAACAGAAAGGTCACTCACATAAACTTCCTCAGGAAATTAGGATTGAAACCTCAATACTATTATTTATATTTATCTATTAATAACATGCAATGCAGAGGGAGTGTAGGATTTTAGCCAGCTACTCTGTACATCTTTATAAAAAGTTACACACAGAAGCCTGTACAAGGCAGAAAATATGTTCCCTGAACAGAGTCACTGGGAACCTACTTTAATATGAACTGAGAGGAAGTACCGATAAATCTAACATAACTTCAGGACATATTGATCTTAAGGAATTTGAAAAGCAGATGAATAGAAAATGTCACTAAATCTTTTTTAGTTTACCTGATGGAAAAGAGACAAATGTGTATACTGTGATTACAGTGCTAAATTCATTGAGGACAGCACAGATGTGTGAGTCATAGCTGTCTTCTGTCTGCTAGCTTACACTTTAAAGCCAGTCTCCTAACACCCTTGCTGCAGGATTTCCTCACATCAATATTCAGGAACATTTTAATGACTTCTTCTTTACAGCTTTCTGTATCTACAAGAAGTATACTTCTTTCAGGAGAGTACTGCCCACAGATGAGTGGCCATATTCTACCTTCATCTGGTTCTTTTAAGTTTACCTTCACTCAGTGCATTTATTTCCTTCCATATTTGATCACAGTAGGCTTAAGTCCGTAAAAATAAACAGGATTTTCACAGAAAACAGCAGAATAAGAACCTGACAGTTTTGGTTTGGGTTTTTTTCTTTTTTTTTTGTAATCTGATCTCTACCATAATGGAAATATGCATAAGCAAGACTAAAAATTAGAGTAAAAACAAAAAATTAGCCTTCAAAGCTCACATGAGAGGAGGAAAAAGAATTTTTATTTTTTCATATGCCAACCGACTTAAAATATTTTTGCTCCCTCTGGGTAAGTAAGTGCTTCCCAATGTCCAGTCTGAACCTCTCCTAGTGTATCTTTGAGCTGTTCCCATGTGTTCTATCTGTGGATCCCAGGCAGAACAGCTCAGCGCTTTTTGTTCCACTCTCCCTCCTCCGGGAGCTGTAGAGAGCAATGCTGCCGCCCCTCAGCCCCCTTTTGTCCACATTAGACAAGCTCAAAGTCCTTTGCTGCTCCTCACAGGACATGCCTTACAGCCTGTCCACCAGCTTTGTTGCCCTCCTCTGGATGCCTTCAAGGACCTTCACATCTTTCTTAAACTGTGGGGCCCAGACCTGCTCCCAGCACTCAAGGTGAGGCTGCATCAACACTGAATACAGCGGGATCATCACCTCTCTTGACCAGCTGGTCATGCTGTGTTGGATGCACCCCAGGATGCAGTTTGCCCTCTGCACTGCCAGGACTCACTGCTGGCTCACCCTGTGTGAGCCTGCTGCTGACCAGCCCCTCCAGATCCCTTTCTGCAGCGCCACTTTCCAGCCACTTCTCTCCCCATTTATACTTGCGCCCAGTGTTCCTCTGTCGTAAGTGCAGAATCCAGCATTTCAACTTGTTAAATTTCACCCTATAAATCATTGTCCAATGCTCTGACCTATCTAGATCCCTCTGCAACGCCTCTTATCCTTCAAGAGAGTTGGTGTCATCAGCAGACTTNAAATTTCACCCTATAAATCATTGTCCAATGCTCTGACCTATCTAGATCCCTCTGCAATACCTCTTGTGTCTTGAGCGTATGTATGTAAGACCCAGCTCATAACCTTAAAAGTCCTTATCTGCTTTTTTTTTCTTGGAAGCTCCTAATTCTTTTCTCCCCCCATAGATCTTCCCAATTCAGTGCTCAGCCACAGTCTCTCCCTGATTCCCTGTCCCTCACTCTGCAAACCACTTTCAGGGTCAGACTTCTGTTACTAACTGCCTTCCACACAGCAACTGTAGTCCCACACCGATTTATGAACTCAGCCCCAGGCTGCCCAACTGGTCCCAGTCTTTTAACTGAAACTCAGTCCCCTGTCTTATTCACACTTCTGCAGTGAGAGCCCATTGCATTGCACCCTATTCCATTTGATTCCTGTGTGGATTGCATCAAATGTGCCTTGCTTTCAGCCTAACAACATTGTATAAATATCTTGAAAGAACAAAACTCTTTCACTTAAAGAGAAAGAGCAGTATTGACAGTACTGACTCTGAGGACACTTGTACCACTTTCCCAAATAAAACGGTCTCATATTTCAGCATCATTAAAGTGGAAGGCTTGCAAATACACCATTATCTTTTGTTTTACCATCCTTTGGGCTCCATTAGAGAGATGAAAGCTTTCTGACATCGTATAGCGTTTACTGACAATGAGGGTTTTTTTTGTGCACTTATCTAGAAAAGCAGAGGTTTAAGAACAAGGAACTGCTATTCTTATTTTACATACTGAAAGCTACTACCAAGCATCTCAAAGAGCTTTTTGTTAACCATGAAATACTATGCAGAAGTGATTAATTAACTGTGGTGATGTAAAAACATCCAGGAACAGTTGCTTATAAACAGCTTTATAATGTTAAAACTTGTGTTGGCTGTTGATGTTTTTCACCCAGCAGAGAGTTTGCTGGGTATGCCATCTTTTCATATTCATGGTTTTAAATTTCCACATTCACCTTCTGTTCTTCAGTCCATGACCTGAAATTTTGTGTTGTTTGAGTGTTATAATATTTACCTATGATGTGCTGTGGGGCACATTAGGGCAGCAGAACAAAATTTTGCGCTCATTTATAAGCCCACTTTTATGTGTGTTCAATGGATGCAAATTTTACCACTGGAAAAATGCGGGTGTCTCAAGAATCACTGTGTACAATGTGCATGTGGCAAAGCAAATTGTAGAGTATAAACCTAAGTTGGACATTGGTGTCTCTGGCATAAAAACCTAGGTCTTGTTTCTGTTATATTTCTGAACAGCTACTACATTCTTCCCTCCTGTTGAAGGATTAAGTATTTAAATGCTGAGTTAAAGCAGGCTTCTCATTCCAGTGTGAAAAAAGAGAAAAAAAACTCCAGAAGCAAAGCCTAGAACCAGAAGAGGTAAAGATCTACTGGTTGGGGTGGATCATGACATGATATTTTTTTTTCCCTACAAGACATCATTCTGTAGTAAAATGCAGTAGCAGTTTATTGGATCATAAAGAAAAGTCTAGATAACTGTCCTCTACTAGACTTATTCCTCAAGCTTGCTTATAAACATCATTGTCTAATTTTAGCTCTGGATATATATCTAATGATTTTACTTCAAAACATGTTAATGGTTGTCTCTGTCCCAGGTTAGCTGCAGTCCACACTGCAGCAATAACCATTGTACCACTGTAGTACCATTGACCACTTGTATCACTGCCTTAGTGAACACTAAAAAATGACAGCAATATACCAAATCAATATTTACACCTTATTCTTTACTGCTATGTTTAGATATTGAAAAAACACATTTCTTCTCGTCAGAATCCATAGCATTGATTCCTCTATACTTTAGCAGTACCATTCAAGTTTCCAAGCTGTACTATGAGTAAAAAGCAAAAGCCAGCAACACCGACAAATTTCTAGCAAAATGTAAGCTAGTACTGCACATCCATTCTCTGCAATTGCATTTAATTCATGAGAGAGGTATTCCTTAATTGCAGGAGAAGGGTTGGGAGGGGGACTCCACCCTTCCTACCACTGATCTCTCCTCACTCTACCATTTCTAGTGCTTAATTAAGGAAAGAGGAAGTCTTATATGAGCAAGAGGGAAGGCAGAAAATGTGGAGAAAATGAGAAAGAAATGGATGTGGGCTGGAGGAAAAGTAACACAGGAAAGAAAATAAAAGAAAAAAAAAGAAAAACCAAAACCAGCCAACCAACTAAAAAAAACCCCAAACAACAACCAATCACATAAACAACCTGGGGAGGAAAGGTGGCCAGGGTGCAGAGGCAAGTGGAAGCCACGATGGAAGAGGATGGGCCAAAAGGGACTGATGGGCAAGGATGCTGGAAGGAGTGGGGAAAAAAAAAGCAACCAACCAACAAAAAAAAAAAAAGCGAGAGGCAGTGGAGATAAAAACCAGGAACAGAATGAGTAATATGAAGCCTGAAGTATAAGCAAGCAAGGACTACATCTATTATGTNGATGGGCAAGGATGCTGGAAGGAGTGGGGAAAAAAAAAGCAACCACCAAAAAAAAAAAAAAAAGCGAGAGGCAGTGGAGATAAAAACCAGGAACAGAATGAGTAATATGAAGCCTGAAGTATAAGCAAGCAAGGACTACATCTATTATGTCCTTATGATCATATTGAGGGAGCAATCCCTTTTCTAGCAATTGTGCCAAACAGCTAATGTCAGTCCTTTCAATTGCTAATCCCAGTTGGTATAAACTAAGCACCTCCATGTTGCAGAACATTTGAAATAAGTCCTAGCTTGGATCTGTTGCACAGGCCTTTGCCTGTGAGCGTGGTATCTTTCCTCAGTTTCTGCTTATCAGGTTTCCTTTTTGTTTCTTTAAAGTAAATGAATGAGCTGATTCAACAGGTAAGACAAATAATATCTTTCTATATACATGCAATTCATATTCTGAAAATCTTAACCATGCACATTAAAATCAAATCACATACATAAAAGTTGTCAAATATCCCTGTTCCTATTGGTCTGACATGAATGTACAAAAGTCCGTGACAACTTCTAAACAGAAACTTTCCAACAGAAATTCTGCTTTTTGCTGCTTAAGAGCAAAATAATAAACGTTGGAGATTTTTTTTTGCTCTGCTTTGTGTCCCTTCACATTCATACTATAATTTGGATAGCCTCCATTCCAATAGAGACATATTGTGGTAACGGGTTCAAACTTAAACAGAGGAGGTTTAGATTGGATATAAGGAAGAAATTCTTTCCTGTCAGGGTGGTGAGATGCTGGAATGGGTTGCCCAAAGAGGTTGTGAGTGCTCCATCCCTGGCAGTGTTCAAGGCCAGATTGGATGAAGCTTTGGGTGACATGGTTTAGTGTGAGGTGTCCCTGCTTATGGCAGAGGGGTTGGAACTAGATGATCTTAAGGTCCCTTCCAACCCTAACTATTCTATGATTCTATGATTAAAGTTGAAAAGAAATTCAGTAACTGTGTAAATGGAGCAATGTATAGGTAGTGAAGATGAAATATTTCATGAGACAACTTAGTTTACTGAATTAAATTCTTTAAATATAAACAATATCTGTTCTAAAGTGATATGGAATAAATAAAAACAGAACTGACTCTTTGATGCAGTTTAGTGAGCTCATTCTATTTAATATCAAAATATTACTTCTCTGACAATTTTTCTTGTTTTCCCATGAGAACAGTGTTACAGTAGACTGTGAAGTCAAAAGTATGATATTTTCTTCTCACATCACTACTTCTTCCAAATGATCTTTCTCTGAATGAACTGCCTTCAGCATGAATAGTCAAAAACATTTGGTGTAGGAAAAGCAGCATATTTTGCTAGCAATTATTTATTTGTAAGTAGAAGCTGAGATTTTTATTCCTGAACCACTCTCTTTATCTGGTTAAGTGACTTGGCTAGTAGAAGGTTTCCGAAAAATGTGTTGACCTTAGTAATCTGACATTTGCAAAAAATTTGTTATTTAGTTCCCCAACTGATTTCTTGCTGTTTGACATTTTAGGAATTGAAATTCCATTTGCATACAACCTTTTGCATAATTAATATAATAAAAATATTATTTGAAAGATGTGCAAATCTCCTCTCCCATACTATAACTGTATAAATGAGGTCATAATTATCATTCAGATAATAGTTATCCTGTATTCAATTTCACATCTCCTTACACAATAAGTCCCAGTTCCTATTCCTATTCCTTTTCTGGCCTAAGATTCTGATTTGTTTCCAGTGTCAGTTTTGCTAAACAAGTTGTTTCAATAGTTTCAGTCATAAAAACTGAAGGCAAAAGCAGAATGTTCCTGCTGCACATCAGTCATTAAAGATTTCAGGTTTAGGACCTGTTTTAAGCACTTTATGCCTGTTCAGGAGGAAGAATCATTTAACTTTACCTTGACACTTGGATCTTAAATTTCAGTAATAACAATGAGTGCTGTACTTGATACCCATGCCACTATGGAAAAATGGGCAGAACGTAGGAAAAGATAACACTGCTGGAGATACTGTCATTCACCAAAAGTGTTAAAAAATCTGTATATATAGCTATTATATATTTTTTATAACAATGGTAAAAAGGCCAACCCAGAAAATAACCTGAACAACCCCCCACCTTCTTTGTGCAGGTGGTATGTCTCCCTTATTAAAGGTGGAAGTACTAATCAGAATTGTGTTGCATATGTTGTATTTAGGCTCCTGGAACATTCTGGGTACATTTTGAAGAGCTGTTTAATCAGCATTGTATGTAGACACACCTTAACCTGAGATAAGTATTTTAGCAAATATTAACTAGAGCTTAATGTTGAGCCTTTGTTATAGAAAGTTTATCTAGCCAGAACAAAGTATAAACCTCTCTCATGCTGAGCAGTGTCTAACCCAGAGAATATGATTCAAGGTTAGAGCAAAGGATAGTCTGAACATTGGTTGTAGATAGCTAGGTTGTATTGTTAGGCCCAGATCTAAACCAATAAACAAAACAGAAAAAAATTGCAATTCATAGCACTGTATAGCATATAACACCCTATGAGTAATAATTATTCATTGATTACATTTTGTTTCTAGGAAAAAAAAAACAAACCCAAACTAGGAAAGGATTCAGAAATCTGAGCAGAAGATAAACAATTCTCTTAAATTGAAAGATATCTAAGTAGTTAGAACTTCCATTTTAAATATAAATAGTTAAAAAGGAATTTTATATAAAGGCAAGGCAGAAAATATCCTGTTCTCTTGCATTCTATGATGCTTTTCTAAAATACAGATTTTTAAAAAAATTTTGAAAACTTGCTATTTTACAATTAACTGAGGTCTGATTATTTCTAATACTTATTTCCAAACCTGTCAAAAGGTTGCTTTTAGGAGAGCTTTGGACTTATGCTGAAGCTGTGGACTGGTCTTCTGTGGGTGTTTGAATGCCTGTGAAATAGAATCACTGAAAAAAATATTTCACCAGACTAATGTCATTTCAGTTCAAATCCTTACACTCTTGACTTGCTGTTGACCATCATCCATCATTGTCAAATGGGAAACTTAGAGCCCCAGAAAAGGAGGCTTTATAGGAAGACATGAAAGAATATAGGGAAGCAGAAATACTACTAAAGCATTAAATGAATCAAATTGTCAAAGATTTGATATTTGAGAATAAAGAATAGGCACAAAAGGTTATAAAGAGGGTCAGAAGAGCTAAGGAAGAGCTAGATAAAAGGCAAAGTAAAAAACTGCTAAGAAATAATGTCAAGAGAACCATTGAGTTTCAGATCTTTTCTATGTTAGTATCCAACAAAAAGTTTAACTTGCGTTAATATAACTAAAAAAGGCTCAGACTAGATACATAGAGGATGGGTTGGAAAGTACTTAGATGATTTCAACTAGACAGACACAAATAAAATTCAGCTCCTGATACTTCCGGAATTTAGTCCAAAAATATCTCTGAGAGGTGGTGAATGGATGAATGAGTTTCTGGAAGATCAGATACAGCAATTTTCTTTTGTTTTTATTTCTTTTTTTATTTGTGTGTGTGTATGCGTGTGTGCTGTACACAGGTGAGATATCATCAGAAAGTCTGGGTTTGGTTCCCAAAAAGCTACCAGAACTGATAAACAGTTTTACAAGCAACAAGAAAGTAGCACAGTGAAAGATAACAAGGTGGCATTTTTAATAGCCAATTATTTAAGAATAAGCTAGCTGTTCTTCTGTATGATAGCACATGCTATGACTTTATTAAAAATCTTCCATGATTCTGTTAAGATAAACTTAAGGGAAAACTGCAACATAAAGGTGTAGAACTGAAGGACAGACATAGCTTAATGGAAAGTTATATTCATCTTTTAACATTGAATTGGAAGAGAGGTATCATGCAAAGCGTTACAGAAGTTTTCCCTCAGGTAGGAGCCTTGTCAATATATTCATAATGTCTTGACTGAATAAATATGATATTTGCAGAGATACCACACTAGAAGTTAGTTTCAAGTAATTTGGAGGAAAGGATCATTGAAGATGGCAATGATAGGGCAAGGAAGTGTCCTGAAATCAGGTGAAAACCAACAACTGTACATTCATAGTATTTTGTACTAGGGTCATGCAAGTGAGACTTCCACCTTCCAAAACCAAACCCGTCCACCTTCCAGGAAGCAGCAAAGGCCAGCTAATCTCTCAGGGATGTGAAAACATGGTCAGCAAAGCAGGAGCCATTCCAGCCAGTGCCCAGTCCATACTACCAACAAATTGATAAAGGAAAAAAAAATGACTGCTAAACTCGGCCAAGAGTCCAGAACCTCAAGCAAATGTACGGTAATAAGACAGGGCCAAGATCAAGCCAAAAAGCCAATCTGCAGGTCAGGTCCTGCAATAGTAACCAAGGCAAGACACTAGCACCAGCAAGATGTGATCTCACAGAGGACTGGTGGGCTCACTGTGACCTTGATATCATGTGATTTAATTGCTGTGGGGTGTCAGTGGGCTGTTTCAGGGCACATATTGCTGGAATGGGCAACTGGGAATGTGGCAATGTGGCATAGTGTGGCATGAGATACTTGGGGCTGAATGGAAGGGTTCAGGCTGGCTATGAGAGGCCACTACTAGTGGGCTTAAGGCAATGAGAAGCTCCAGGTGCACTCGATGGGTCTGGTCTGCTTTTGGTTTAAAGAAATTTTGGAGGGCATAGGGAGGACTACTTTTTTGGTCACTAGTGATAGTAGTTCTTCACTTTTACCTGATGCTACAAAAAAAGTGCAAGAAACATCTCTTTTGTAACAAATGTATTTTAGATCCTGCATTAAACCAGCTCAGATCCAAGTCTTTTTAAGATTTTCTCTTGTACATGAATTTGTGATTGTATGGCTCATGATTTCAATAACCTATTGATTCTGAGAAGACTTTGCTTTACTGGGAGTGAGGAAATAGATGAAATTCTGCCTGTGCAGTGCTTTTGGTAACTACTTTCAAGCAGTACCCTAGGAAGCATAGATGTCTGATAAAAAACATGAGAGTTTCTACTCTTCTTGTAAAGAACATCTAGAGGGCAGTGATTAGATTCCATTACAAGGTATGCAATCAGTGTCTTCTTTTTGTACTTCAGAGGGTATAAAAGGCAAGATGGAATCATAAAAGGAATATGGATTTAGACTTTCCCTCCAGAGGCTTGGCCAGTCTCAGGTACTGCTGCTTGTGTTAGGCTCTAACTCGCGAAAGAACAAAGGAAACAACATGCTTCCCCATCTTGTTGGTGCTAATTTGGGAAAGCATGCAAGCCTTTATGTTCTATTTTGAATGCAACTGTGCCAATGTAAAGATTCTATAATCATTTTGGTTCAAGTTAGGAAGCATCTTAGTTATATAACAAATGTACAATGCAGTGTGCCAAAAAATAGAGTACAGTCATGTGGGGCTTCTCTTTGCCTGTTGATAACTTTGAAGACTAACACTAATGAGGTCCCTTGATGAGAAAGGCAGAACTAAAAGCATCCTTAACTTCAAAAGGATTTTGTGCTTCAAATATTAAAGTGATGCAGTAGAATTTCACAGTTGTGGAATCCCATGAGTTAAGTCAAACTGCTTGAAGATTAAAAGCCATATCTGACCTTGTATCACAGATATATAAATGATGAAAATCTGTTCAGAGGAGATTATTGTCCCAGTTTTGGAACAACTTCTAGGGGAACTTCCCACGGGGGACTGTGTGGCTAAAGTTTCATAAGAACTGACATTGCTTGGCATCACATGAATGATATGCATTACTTTGTGAGCATCAGGCAGTTTTTCCCACATGTATATGCCTGTTACCATCAATGAGGAAAAGCATCAGTCATGCTTCACTAAAGATTTTAGGGAAGTTGCAGGAACCGTGGTTATATCCTAAAAATAAAGTTCTGAGAATATTTAAAATGCTAGAACAAAATAAGATATATTTGAGTATAAAAGAAAGACAGATAGGCCAAAAAAAAATAGAGTGATTTCCAGAGTGAGATTTTACTATCTTAAAAATACTTTGTGTTTCTTACCATCTCTAAAAAATTTCCCAGTCTGTGTGTCTAAGTGCTCTGAGTGTATAAGAGCAACAGATCCTGGCTGCTTATGTAGGATCTCTGATTCCAGGAATGAGTGCTTCTGTGTGGGTAGATGACTCATGCAGGCTACCTTAACCAGGTGACTGTCAAGTACTTAAGTACATTTTTCTGTTTTTCACAGATCCTGTGTGAGCCTGGCCAGATGTCAAGAGCTCCATTCTCAGCACTTCAGTGTTTAGGAATAGGACAGAACTCATGTAAGAGTGGGAAAATGAAGCTGAAGAGATGGTGTACATGTTATACAGGGGAAAGACGAGAAATCTTGGCTGGGATGTGGAGAGAAACAGAGGTAGGGTGGTAGGAGAGTAGGTGTGGCAGTATGGGGCTGAGCTTTTAGCTGGGGAAGTGGTCTGGTGGGAAGGGCCATAAAATAGAAGACCATAAAATTGTCTTAGAATAACACAGGCTAGAAAGGAGCTTGGGAGGTGTCGTGGTTTAAACCAAACCAACCACGCAGCTCGTTCACTCACTCAACCCCCCTTTCTTG